>BQNB010005802.1:67500-100411 GCA_026074375.1 Tanacetum coccineum | reverse complement strand
TCTTAAATTGCTTTTAACTGCTTATTGCTTATTTGTTTATTTTAGTGCTTATCTTTTGTTTAGAATTGCTCATTTATGCTTTATTTGCTCATACATTTATCTGTTTTCACAAATCTTTGCTTAAAACTTTGTTAATCAAGCTTAAAAATAGAATTTGAACTTTTTAAGGGGTGTTTGGGTTAACTGTCAAAATGAGTCAAATTTAGTTGTAAAACTTCTTGGGTCCTTCATTTAACTTTAACAAGCTTTTTTGAGTTGTGTTCATCTGTTTTTAAGAAGTTTTAAAGTTTAAAAGTGAATTTTATGGTTATGTCTACAAGTTTTCTTAATCTGTGATGTAAAAACAGTCTTGAATAAGCTTGTGTGATAAGGACTATAAAAACAGCTTTTAAGTCTTGTTTTTGTGTTCTCTTTTGTGTAAAAATGCAGTAGTGTAAGCCTCTGTTAGTTTACTTTTGTTTTGTCATATTCTGTCAAAATTTGGTCAAGTGACTTTTAAGTTAAAAACAACCTTTTTTCTTTTACAAATTTATATAGGTTAAAGTAGTTTTTAGGACTTGTAAGCTCTTGCATAAGTAGTTTGTAGACCATATTCCATCTGTTTCAGCTTATTTTTTATTTTTAACTAATTCTAGATAGTTAAAATTAGGTCTGCAAGTAGCTACTTCTCTTTTTAAGAAAACAAAAAAAATAGTGCAGGCTGTGTAAGAAGCAGTTTTCCTTCAGCTTTTTCTTGGCTTATAAGTGTTTCAAACTCCTTATTGATTGCTGATTATTATAGCTCTTAGGACAAGCTTTAAGGGCATATAAGCCACTTAGCCATAAGGATCTATTTAGGAGCTTAAATTTAAGCTCAAAAGTGCCCTCTTAGGCTGTGTGATTGACAGTTTTGAGCTTATAGCTTATTTGCTTTTTCAAGCTTTTTTGCTTATTTTTTAGCTTACTTTTGTTCATATGTGCTTATTAGGGTTAGGTATTTATATGTCTTAGCTTATTTGTCTATGTTGTTGCTTATTTGAGCCTAAATTAGCCCAACAGTTTAAGTCCTTTTAGTGTCTTAAAGTTTTAAGCAAATTTGTCACTTTTCTTTGCTTAATTTCTAGCTTATTATTAAGTTATAAAAAAGTTGCCTTTTTTAAGTTTGCTTATTTTTTAGTTATAAAACTTTTTCAAAAAAAATGTTCAAAAATAAAAACGTTTGGGAAAGGGGAAGCCAAGGGTGAGCAGGGCTCGAACCCTTGACCTCTACCCTCTCAACCAAACGTTTTAACACAACACACACAAACCACTCTGCCCTTGGGTCTTTTCCGTTCTTCTTTGC
This sequence comes from Tanacetum coccineum, assembly GCA_026074375.1. Classification (NCBI taxonomy): domain Eukaryota; kingdom Viridiplantae; phylum Streptophyta; class Magnoliopsida; order Asterales; family Asteraceae; genus Tanacetum; species Tanacetum coccineum. The sequence goes on along the minus strand of BQNB010005802.1, from coordinate 99,090 downwards.
ACAAAATAATCTTTTATACACGTTTTTCCCCTTTTAGCTTATAAGACCTTTTCGACTTATTTCCAGCTTATTTAGATAAGCTGGGTAACTCCTCTTATTTTTCATAGATTCACCATTGTCTTAAGAACTTTTCAGAATTTTTTCAGATTTTTCCCAATTCGTTTAGTATTTTTAATGAATTTTTCTTTTTAAAACAGTTTTTAATTCATAAAAAATTATTAAAAAATCAAAAAAATATAATTCTTTTTTTTAAATTTTCTTTTATCATTTAGCACCTAGGAAAATTAAATTTGCATCCGTAGGGTTAAAATTTTAGAATTTTGATTTTTAAAGAACTGGATTAGAATCCCGTTCTCATTTTTAGTGTTTTAGCTTAAATTGCTTTCGATTTAGGATTTCTTTTACTTATTTGTGCATTTTGAATTGTAGAATTAGAATCCAAACCCACAAACTTTAAAATCATTCAAAAACGTGATCACGAACTTAATCTCGATTCTCAATTCACACCTCGACAGAAAACGACCCGAGAGATTTTAGATTTTGCTTTGGTCAAAAGTAAATTTCTTCGAATCTTTCGGAATACGTATACTATATTTGATATTATAATTACCCCTAAAAAGGCAATTATCAGCAACCACAGAGCATACAATAAATAATTATACCTACACCCAACTTTAGCTCTTGATACCACTTGTTGAGAAAAGTAACACAGACTGAAACAAAACCACAACAAAAATATAAAATATAATAAAAGATGACACACGGATTTTACGTGAAAAACCTTAATAGGGTAAAAACCACGGGTAAGGAAAGATACGTTTCACTATGATGGAAATTAGGAATTACACCGTCTCTCTATTGTACAAGAATAAAACCTTATCTCTTGTAAATAGGAGATATACACCAATTCTCTAATAGCCTCAAATACTCAAAGATAGAAAGAGATACAACAACACTTGTGTGTTTTCTGTTGTAAATGGGATGCGATATATGGTTACTTCTGCTGCCTTTTATAGGCAACATTTTTGAGGCCATTCTTCCAATTGAAAAGCCAAATAATCAAAAGGCAAGATTCTTCATGTGTTGAAAGGCCACATATCTCAAGGGCTATTTGCCCTTTCCTTTTCTCGTCTGACATAATTAAATATCCAACGAGGTAAATTAGATTTTAAGGCACCAATTGGGATTCGTTTAGATGAAGAAATTCGTACGAGGCGGAGCCTAAATCTTGCAAACTTTATCAAAAATTAAGGATACGCTTAACATGGCAATGTATCGATGTGGTTGACATCATATGTGAGCTGATTTTGTTAGCCCATATTATTCTACAGCCCACATGTCATATAGCTTGTATTATTGTAATGGGCTCAAGCCCGGTTCTAGATTACTCCATGTATCCCTATTTATTATTCGTATTAATGACTACTAAAATCTTATCGTGACGCGTTTAGTGATTCTAATTAGAAAAATGTTATGCGTGATGAATATAATGCACTTACTAAAAACAGAATTTGGGTTTTAGTACCTCGACTTACCGATACGAATATAGTTCGTTGTATGTGGCTCTTTCTCCATAAGTATTTAGTAGATGGCACGCTTAGTCGCTATAAGGCTCATCTTGTGGCGAATGGTAGTACTCAGTTAGAGGGAGTTGATGATGACGATGAGACCTTTAGTCCGGTTGTTAAATCGGGTACTATTCTGACTGTTCTTAGTTTGGAAGCTTCTCGACATTGGCCGGTTCATCAGCTTGATGTCAAGAATGCCTTTTTACATGGTGATTTATCAAAGACGGTTTATATGCATCAGCCTCTAGGGTTTCGGGACTCTGTACATCCTGATTATGTATGTTTGTTACATTAGTCTCTCTATGGGCTCAAGCAGGCCCCTCGAGCTTGGTTTTAGCGTTTTGCGTCTTATATCACGCGTGTTGGTTTTCAGCATAGTCAGTGTGACTCTTCTTTATTTATCTACACACAGGGGACTGATATCGCTTACTTGTTATTGTATGTTGATGATATTGTTCTCAAAGCTTCTTTAAAGATGTTGCTACAACGGATTATTAGATCGTTACATCAGGAGTTTGCTATGACAGATCTGGGTCCGCTCAATTATTTTCTGGGTATATCTATTACACGTGATTCTTCAGGGTTGTTTTTATCTCAGAAGAAATATGTTGTTGAGATTCTTGACAGGGCGCATATGGTTAATTGTAATCCTAGTCGGACTCCTATTGATACTGAGTCTAAACTGGGAAGTGATGATGATCCGGTTTTTGAACCGACTCTATATCGAAGTCTTGCAGATTCTCTACAGTACCTCACCTTTACTCGACCAGATATCTCTTATGCAGTTTAACAGGTGTGTCTTTATATGCATGATCCTCGGGAGCCTCATTTTTTGGCTCTTAAGCGGATTCTGCGGTATGTTCGCGGCACTTTGGATTAAGGGTTGCAGTTATTTTCTTCCTCTACTATAGATTTGGTTGCTTATTTGGATGGCGGATTGGGCTGGTTGCCCTACTACTCCTCACTCGACTTCGGGTTATTGTGTTTTTCTTGGCAACAACTTACTCTCTTGGTCCTCTAAGCGTCAGCCAACGCTTTCTCGTTCTAGTGCAGAGGCAGGGTATCTTGGTGTTGCCAATGTTGTTGTTGAGACTTGTTGGTTGCGCAATTTACTGCGTAAGTTGTACACTCCTTTATCTTCCGCTACGCTTGTCTACTGTGATAATGTCAGTGCTGTTTATTTATCGTGCAATCCGGTTCAGCATCAGCGTACTAAGCATATTGAAATTGACATACATTTTGTTCGTGATTTGGTTGCTGTTGGTCAGGTCTGAGTGCTTCATGTGCCTTCACGTTATCAGTTTGCGGATATCTTCACCAAAGGCTTGCCTTTAGCTTTATTTGAGGAGTTTCGCTCCAGTTTGAGCGTCCGGTGTTCTCTCGCTCTAACTGCAGGGGAGTGTTAGCCCGTATTATTCTATAGCCCACATATCATATAGCTTGTATTATTGTAATGGGCTCATGCCCGGTTCTAGATTACTCCATGTATCCCTATTTATTATTCGTATCAATGAGAAAGTCGACAGACAAGATTTCCCAAACCTACATATTTTACTTCCGTGTCACACCCCCAAAAAATAAAGATATAAATCAAGTTATAAGTCTAATATTCAAGTTTAAGAGATCACGAGTTCAGGTAAAAGTTGTTCCATGTCCAAATTCAGTTGTTCAAGTTCAAGATTAAGATTGAAATGGTTCAAAGACACGCTCGAAGTTTCAATTGTGACTTTCGTCAAGTGTTTAGATTTGCAACACAGTCATCCCGTAAAATTCAAAACAAAATGATATTAGTAGATTTATTACTACATATATTTGTACTAAAAGGTTCTGATATTGGTAGGCGTCGTTTTAAAGTACGACTTCACATCCACAACCTCACACCCACGCTCCTTCTCCACGCCCTTCCTTGACTCCTTGGCTACATTAAGAAAGCCACTCATCTACAACTTCACTATCAAGCAGGACTTATTCAGTTGGTGTTCTTAACATCCTCGCATACCTCGTCGTTGAATTGTCGTCGTTGTTGTTTGTGTGGTGGTGATGGTTTTGTAAGCTGAAAATGAGGTTGAGTTTGGCTCTATTATGGTGGATGCAGTTTGGCTCATATAAATGTACCCCATCATCAGAACCCTTTAAGTTCATATATCGTGCGCACAAGTCACCTAATGGCAACGACTTAGGTCGTTGTCGTCTAGGTTCTTATATTCTTTCGCATCCATTAGTACTTCTTGTTCACAGCCTCAAACTACTCCTTCTCCACAACTATTTAATTGAACAAGTCAGCTTTGGTTTGAATGTTTATTTCATGATGTAAGCTTTAGTTTAAGCGTTTAGATCAGAATGTGAGCTTTGAATCAAGCATCTAGTCGGAAAGTAAGCTTTGATGTGAGCGTTTAGTTTAGCCGGACTTAGTTTCCTAGTTTACCAAATCTTTATTTGGTTTTGAGAATCAAAATTGTTTAAAAATAATAATTCTAAGGTACATCTCAGGATACCATGTGTAATAATTCATATTTTGAAATATCATTTATCAATTGGTTACTAATATTAGTTTCTATTAATCACTACGTTTCTTTTTCTCAAACTGATACACCCTTGTCAAACATCATGTGTCTTTACACAAATATATCACACAAAAAAACACTCAAAACACAAATGAGCCTTGCACCTCCTCGTCCCTTGCTCATCGCCAAACCAAAAATTAGCAAATAGACACACCATCGACGAGGTTGTGCCTTCGATGTCTTTGTAAACCGGCGCTCTTCGGTTTGTAAACCCATATGGCCGTTTCCACTGGTCTAACCTGAAACAAAACTGAGGATTGATTATTGATTAACATGAAGCAAAATAATACATAAAACTGAGGATTTCACTATTTCCGGTTGATGCAACATGCCCTGTTTGTCGCAAGGCATGTTTGGATTCCTTTAGGGAACATGCAGTTCATTGTAAAGAGCTCACAGGATTCAAGTACCGACACGATATGGTTAGGGACGTTTGTTTTGGCAGGCGTGCCGGGATCTCCGCAAAGAAATAAACACCTGTGGACTTTTTGACTGACCCGTCAGACGGAAGATCCACACTTAGACTAGCTGACGTTTTGGTTTTTGGATGGGTTGGAGGGAAACATACGTGTGTGGATCTGACTGGGGTTTTGCTCTTGTGGGGTTGAGTAGCCGGGATTTTACAATGGGTCAGGTTGCTTTGTAAGCCGCCTTATGCAAAGTGACAAAACACGAGAAAGCATGCATTGAAAATCAACACTTGCTTATTCCTTTCGCGTTTGATACATTTAGTGTCCTTGCTCCTGAGGCGATGAAGCTACTTAATAGAGTTCAACGGGCCATGGACAGTAATGTTATGACGCCTAGATCTACAAATGTGGTTTTTTATAGGATTAGTTTTGAAATAAAAAAAGAGCTAGCGGCGCAGCTTGTTGCTTGTTTGCCTTTCACCATTATGTAAATAATAAGTTTTTTATTTGTTGACAAAAAAATACATGAAACTGACAATCACACAAATCGAACTTTGAAAGAGGGATTGTTTTTGGAGGCACAACCCATTCATGCCCTTCAAATGTTTACAGTGCACTGAATGCCGAAAACCAAAACAATTTGGTATTGCTTAACTCAATGACAAATGTTATAGATTTATATCAGGAAAAATCTGTTGAAGTAGAGGAATCATACTTTGATTCTCGTGGTAAAGCATGGAATTATACATACGCGTATATTCAAGACGGTGTTAACGGTTACCTATTAAACTGATGTATCATTTCGTGCAAAAAGGTATACACTTCAATCTCGTTAATTATAAGTTCTATACGTGTTATCTTTTCGCTGCGTACTCGTGATATAATGGTTATTAGTTCTAAAAACCCAACAGTGGCATCACGAGCCGATCGTGTAGAATTTATAGTTACAAGTAATAAAATTAAGGTTTTTGATTAATTTTATGCCCTTTGGGCGTTTTTATGCATAAAGATTTAATCTTTGTGTATAAGTTACAATCTTTATTGGCTATAAAATTAAATTAGACGAACTCTAGGTTGTATGAAATTTTTGTATGATTAAAACTTGATGTGTTCAATTGTTAATGACCGGTTTTACATTCTATATTAATTGTTAATGCGGCATCCATGATAAATCCATGAAAAATTATCATAGATCAATATGTGATATGATATTGTTAATTGTTAATGGTTATATGCAAATATGATGATCAAGAATTAAAAACATAGACATTAAATTTAATTAGTAAGATCCACGATTTTAAAAGCTATGGAAGACCTTAGCCATGACTTAATTGTTAAGTGGGTTAATTGAAATAAGTGTTATATGTATTGGTTTTATGTTTATATTGTTTTATTTTAAGTTGGACTTGTGAAAAAATAAAAAGGGTTTTTCGAAAAGTAAATATAAACATGACTAATAATTATGAAATCAGATTTATTATGGACTATTTATAGTTTATAATGTGTTTTCCAAATTAAAGTTTTAATTAGAATGGTTAAAACTAGACGCTATGAACTCATGGGAAGTATGACTCATCCACTAGAACAAACAATAAGAGAAGTTTAAGGAAGAGTTTCTTAAAGATCTCAGTTTTTTAATATGCTTCGCGCTGACATGTTTTCTCCGCTTCTTTGTGCGTTCGATTGGAGTTACCGTGAACCATGGTATGTCACTACAGTGTCATTTTTATTAAAACTTGGTTTTTGTATACGTTTGTTGACCATTCTTTAAATCTTTATATTTAGAAACACGTTGAATCGTTAATTTTAAAAGGTAACACTATTTATACATTAGATGTATAGAAAATATGTGATACCATAATAAGTAACTTAATTGAGTATAGTTTTTATTAAAATTATGATACGAAGATGTATGCATGCTTCTTCGTACATATTTGACACGTCAAATAATATACCCTTTTAAATAAGTTGTTGCCATCCAATTTGTAAGAACACTTGCAGTTGCCTTTTACTATACGTGAGACGTATGTAGATTGCAATCCCAAGGTGATTATACACTTTTTCGTGAGACGTTAGTGTTAAATAATCACAGTTCTTGATTGGACGACTTAATCAAGATAAGCGGGTGAGACCTTATGCTTGAGGCATAAATGGGATGAAACATGCTTACTAGTATATTAATGTAATAAAGTAAGTCCCATAATGTTCTAGGAATTGCACCGGTGGCAATTATTGATCGTCAATTACCTTTTGAATACACCATTGCTAGCAGATCAACTGATGTGATGGTGGTATGTCAAGTTGGGTCCTAGGCCTTAGAAAATTAATTGTTTATAGATTTAAACATGGGTAGTTAATTTTCTTTAAGGTATAGTATCGAAAATACTAATTTTTGAACTTTAACTATGTTTTGTAGATGGCACATCCTGTTCAAAACATAAACCATTCGGCTTTCAGGTCGATGTTTGAAAGAGAAAAACTTTCTGGAAATATTTTCAATGACTGGTTTCGTCAACTTAAGTTGGCCTTGATAGTAGAAAAGAAAATGTATGTCATTGAACATGTTGGGAATTCACTTTTACGTGACGACATTACAGAATTACCATAGTTTATCATAGTCACATACGCGAGGACTAGAATAGGCAACTATGTATAGTTTAGAGGCGTATGGGCTATAAATACCCCTCTATGGCTTCCATAGAGGGGTTGAGTCATTTGGCATTTGTCAAGTCATTTGTATCCTTCATCCATTTTCCATCTAATATCACAAGTCCATCTTCCACCTCTCTACTCTCTCTCACTAAAATGGCTTTCATGTGGTTTGACTCACCAAGACCACCGGATCATAGTTTTCGTAGACCTTCAATTGGTATCAAGAGCCATGGCAACATACTCTTGGGTTGGTTTTTGATTTTTGTCCGGTTGGTTTCTTGGTCTCAAATCTATATTTATTTTAGAATTTGTCACTTTTAAATATGTCATTGTTGTCACTTGTGGTGTTGCCTATTTTAGCTGGCTTATTTCGTCCTTATCTGGTGGTTATTTTTTTTCTTTGTTTCAACTGATTTTTCAAGCTTGTGCTTGAGTTTTTTTTATAGCTTTGTGGGTCAGCTTATTTTTGTGGAATAAGCAGCTTAGTTTTGAGCTTCAGTTGAGGCATGGCTTATTCAGACAAGAGAGTGTACTCGAGGTGTTTGATAAACTGTCAAGATCCGATCTAGTCATTCTCTATATAGCACCGAACTAGTTGAAGTCACAAGAGCCGAACAAGTGTCATTGTGCATCAACCGAACGAGTTCATCTCAACAACAACCGATCGAGTTCAAAGTTCAACAACCGAACGAGTCCAAACCATGAAGAACCGAACGAGTTAGTTCGAGGAGGACCGAACGAGTAACTTTGTGAAGGACCGAACGAGTTTTCATCTACTTGAGTCGATCGAGTGAAAAAGTTGTCAAGGACCGAACGAGTAGTTTTTGTTGGACCGAACGAGTTTCTTATAGCTTGAGCCGAACGAGTGGACACTTAAGAGCCGAACGAGTTACGTTGTGAAAGAACCGAACGAGCACAAGACTTTGGAATCGAACAAGTAACATTCCAAAGACAACCGATCGAGACCATCGAACTAGTTTCAAACTTAGTGGATCGAACGAGTTACAACAATGTGGACCGAACGAGCTATTAACAAGGTGGACCGAACGAGTCTAAAACTTTGGGAACCGAACGAGTATATAGTTTGTGAACCGAACGAGTTGGTCATCTTCGAGACCCGAACCAGTTTAGAGTCGAACAAAACCCAAACCGAGTCAACTCGGTATTTACCGAGTTGACTCGGGTCAACTCAACTGAGTCGGGACAGAAATGAAGAAGTGAGAAACAGACTCGACAACAACCATCAACAACATTCATCGACCAACACAGCCTCAATATAAACCCATCATATAAACCCATCGTCACATCAAATAATCTAATCTCAATCTCCAAACCACACACAAACACTCGAAAGGAATAACCATCATCGATCTGTGAAAAGAAATTACTCTCTTCTTTGCTATCCGAATTTAAAGAAAGACTTTTAACAATTATGTTAAAGCCAATCCTTGTTTCGTTGGAAATCAAAAACATAACACACCTACCCGAGACCACATTCAAATGATCTTGAAGCTCGTTCTTCTTGTCGTGGCTGGATTCAAAATTAGTAATTAATAAGGGTGTTTGTTATTCGTGTATCTTGGTTGGTTGGTTCTCGGTACAAGAACTAATGGGGTTTTTGTAATTTGTTCTTCAAGGTTAGTAAGATTTCTTGTTGTTCGTGTTTCACAGATTAAACTGAACACAAAGATGCAATTATATCTTTGGTGTTGGGTGGGTGAACTTTTGAGAAGGAGAGAGAAGTTAGATGGTGGCGTGTGATTGTGATTAGGGTTAGAGTGCCCTAATAATGTGGGATGGGTAATTTATATCTGATTTTGGGATCACAGTTAAGCCTATACACCGAATCAACATATTATTCCATTCATGGGCCGGCTAATTTGGTTGTCATGGACTTTGGTTTAATTATTGTTGGTGTTGGGCCAGAAATTGAAATATTGGTTCTATTATCAGTTGTGGGCCGATGGTGATTAAGCTGTTGGGCTAGGGGTTTACTCATTATAAGATGGACCGGTATAAGACGAGGTCATATAAATTGGTTAATCTAACATAGTTGAGCCGGGTATAACAGCTTCACGTGGTACATTAAAACTAAATTTGGCTAAATGATTCACTTGGGATGATTTTTTGCCATATTTAGTTGTTAATGGATACAATTGATATTAAATGCTTATCGGTTGCATTCGAGGTTTAAAATGACAAGGTGACGATTTTTAAGTGACGAGACCAGGATCAATTTTGGATAAAGAATCATGAAACTTAAAGGCTAGATTTGGAATTAATTTTTGTGACTACGGAGATGATCGGGTATCACTTATTTGAGATTGAAGTGGCATTTTACGAAGGCGTGTACTTATTTTATCTTGAAGTCGGGGTTGGTTGGATGCATGATTTCAATGATAACTTGCTCGAGCTTAATTTAAGTTGAAGACTTGGTTTATCTAGTTTCCAGCAGTCAAGGGGTGGATGGTTGAAGACCTGGTTAACTATCACTTAAAGGAGTTACATTGTAGTACTCAGTGTCACACGCTTAGTCGTTGTGGATAATCGCAAGAGGTGATGAAAGTCTCATACTTTGGCCAAGGGTATTGAGTACTTAGAGATTTGCTTGGAGCACAAATTCTCTACACCGTTCTTCCAACATTAGCGCAAGCTTAAGTCACAAGAACGGAAAATTCTACTTCAGTTTCAAGTTTGGTATATTGGGTTTACTTCATCAGTGGTTACTTCAAATAGCCTTCGAAACGGTTGGTAACATGATAGCCAGAGAGAGGTGATGAGTAGAGATTTGATCAGCAATTGATTAGATCTGAGCTAATTTATTCCTCACACAAGTTCTCAAATAAATGCGCGTCCAAGGTGTTGCTGACTCCGACATGTCGAAATCAGCAAGGGGGAAGGAGAAGATTCACCCTTGAGCCTATGCCTTTCTTGATTCTTGAAAGCTTGACATGGAGCATCTTTCTTGAATTTTTTTAAAGTTAGGCCATGCCGGGAAGACAAATGTCCTAACCGCGGAGAATATCAGCGCTTTAACTATGGCTTTTGGGTGCATTTCTTCAGACAAATGGGGGAAGTGATATCTTGAGAACTTTTGTATGCATTATTTGACTTTCCAGGGGGAAGCGGTGTGAGAAGAACTATTCAAGCGTGAGAAGATACGTTGCTGATCCAGATAATGCTTACCCCAAATGATCAATCACTAAGCTTATTCTTAAAGGAGCAGTAACATTTGATGTGGTATCTTACCAGTTCCGCTGTGCACTTAATTATTCTAAGCTTGTTAGTAAGCTTTGAAACTGCTCAAGAGAGGATTGCTAGTTTGGGGGGAAGCTTTGAAAGCTTCTAAATAATGAATATGTGGCATGAATTAGGGGGAAGCTGATTCATTGCTAGTTTGGGGGGAAGCTTTTAAAGCTTCTAAATCAAGAATATGTGGCACGAATTAGGGGGAAGCTAATTCAGAAGCTTCTCCTTAACCAGAAGTGTATGGGTTACTTAGTCCGTGCCTATTACAATATTTCTCCTACAATGTACTACAAAGATGATTCATGTTTGAGTGCTGACTTGAAGTCAAACACTACAGAAGACGTCATCAGCATATGAAGCTTCATGGAAGTTCTTGTTCTTAATCATTATGTACTTGTTAGGAAATTATTGTAAGTAATTCTGTATATCGTCCCGTGGGGGAAGATTGTTGGGAATTCACTTTTACGTGACGACATTACAGAATTACCATAGTTTATCATAGTCACATACGCGAGGACTAGAATAGGCAACTATGTATAGTTTAGAGGCGTATGGGCTATAAATACCCCTCTATGGCTTCCATAGAGGGGTTGAGTCATTTGGCATTTGTCAAGTCATTTGTATCCTTCATCCATTTTCCACCTAATATCACAAGTCCATCTTCCATCTCTCTACTCTCTCTCACTAAAATGGCTTTCATGTGGTTTGACTCACCAAGACCACCGGATCATAGTTTTCGTGAATCTTTCAATTGGTATCAAGAGCCATGGCTACATACTCTTGGGTCGATTTTTATTTGTGTCCGGATGGTCTCGAATTAGTCTCAAATCTGTCACTTGTTTCATTGGTGTGTTTCTGGTCAAAAAGTGCACAAACATTTTGTGTTTTTTTTTAATATATAAAACTGTTGTATAACAGTTTTTTTTAATTTGGTAACACTATTTCATTATAATCTCGATAAACCAAAATTGTTTATATTCCAACAGTTATGAATTACTTATAACACAAATTCAATGAAAACCGAATTTTTATGATGTAGTTATCTAAGTGTTCTAAAAACCTCAAATTCGATGAACGAATTTGATTGGCGAGTTTAGTATATCTTGAAAAACTGTTATTTTTAACACTTCAAAACATGATATTACAGTGAAATGGAAAGTGAAAAATGACTTGTAAGATTAAATTTTTTTTTTTACCGGGGAGTTTTTTTTTATATCTTAGTATAAATTCCCTATATCACAAATTCATGGAAACGTAATTTGTGACTTAAACAAACTCGATTTAAAAAAACGTAGTGTTAATACCGAATTCTAATTATAAACGACTTTGATATATACCAAAAGATGAATATATCTTCATTACATGATGTTTCTTACTGAAATGCTAAATTACAAAGGAAAAAAATGTTCCGAAACTCAAAATCACTCTACCGAGAATGCAAAGTTTCTACCAAAAATCAAAACCACACTTCCGAGAATGAAATGAACACTTCCGAGAACACAATAACGTCCAAAAACTCAAAATCTCAGCCAAAATCAATCTCGAAACCTCAATAGTACTCACCGAATTCGGAAATCATCACATTTGATTCTCGGTCCAAACAAAAAACACGCTCAAAATCAAGCACTCTTCTTCTCCTAATTGGCTATTGATACCAACTCGATTGGTCCATGACATCTTGAATGCAATCATATCAAAATGTAAGATTGATGAGATTGAAGAGCGAGGTGAAGGGAAAAATTCAAATATTAATTATGGAAGGAAAATGAGAGTTGGTTCACAAGAGCTCCACCCTCTAATGAAGATTAAAGGACTATTTATAGGCAAAGGCGAGGGAGGCTTCCCCTTTCACTTATTTTCTACTTGACAATAATAATCCTAGACTTTGGATATTATGATATTTCTTTCTTAAAGCAGATTAAAACCTTATAAAGCTCATATTAAATCTAACAAAAATAAAGTCTAATATCAAAATATAATAAAAACACATAATCGACACTTTTCCATAAACCTAACAATCTTCGACGAAACATTATTTCTCTTCAACGAAAACATTCTTTCTCTTCAACGAAAACATTATTTCTCTTTGACGAAAACATTCTTTCTCTTCGACGAAAACATTCTTTCTCTTCAACGAAAAACACTCTTTCTCTTCAACGAAAACATTCTTTATCTTTCTGGAAATTACGATCATACCTCTTTCTTCTTACTCAATCACGCTTCTACAACCATATAGATGGCTAATTCCTTTCATTTATGTTTTCCACTACCACCTTTAAGACAACCTCATACCTCGTCGTGTGATTGTTCTATGAACATTCGCAATGCTCGAGAGAGCTACATAACTTCGTGGATGTAGTTCATCGTACGCTTACCACCATTCGTCTTGACATCGTCAAGCTCGTCGCTTTTGTCTTCGTTTGTTTATTCTTAATTATTTTTATTTTTTCACACTCTGTGGATGAAACACCATCGAGATTCGTCACATTTCTCTAGGACAATGTCCGGACAATGTCCAAAAGGAAACATCTCCACCGAAAAGGTTGCGTCTGAAGATAACATCGCCGACATTCTTTCTTTACCCCTCAAGCGCGAATTGTTCGATTATCTTCGTCTAAGTCTATGAATGATGGAACACATTCCGTAAATTTTTCTTTTCTTTTCTACTAGTCTCGATTCTAGTCTATTTTCTATTCCATGCGTCATGACAACTTAACTACTTGATCCGAAGTGTTTAAATATTTTTATTTAGCGAAATTCAAATTAAAATGTTACTCCTTTCGAAAAATTCGTCAAAAATCAAGCCCTAAACATCCCTCCTGTTGGCGGTCCGGCGGCCCCCATATCTATTCTGGCGGCCCCTAGATATGTCTGGGACCGCCGGCAGCGCGCTTGTGATATCTATCATTTCTTTTCAAATCATAAAACAAACTCCCTCTCTCTCTTGTTGCTAAGAGCTAACGTCTATCCTACACCCAAACCTCATTAACTATTATTCACTCTTGTTAATGATTACTAATTCTAGTACATCTTCAAACCAACAAGGTGAAATGAAAAATGAGTCTTGAGTCATCCACCAAGTCATCTTCAAAAGAAGATTCACCTTGCAATCCTTCACCACTACTACAATCCATGAAGGATGAACTACCTTTCATAAAGCACAAACCTATGCCCAATATCTCTCTATAGATTAATGGGTCATCTTCATATCCCAACACTCCTAAGCATCGTTGCTTATATTATCAATAGTCAAGTGAATTTCATCATGAAATGTGTCTCATTCTCAAACACAATCCTTACAATCACCATACTCACAAATCCCCTCACATCTTGATCCTCACTTCTCGTAAGCGTCTATTCTCACCTCAAATGGCCTTCTCACTTCTAATAGTCTTCTCACTTCTGATAGTTGTTTCACCTCTAATAGTCTTTTTGCTTCTAACGTTTATTCTCACTCCTAAATGTTCCTTTTTCACTTCTAATAAGTCATCTCACCTCTTACGTTTCTTCTCACTTCTAAACGTTTCTTCTATCTTCTAATAGTCTTGTTACTATTAAAATTCCTCCTATATCTCGTGAAAACTTAATTATTTCATCCTAAATATTTAAGTAATTTGCGAAATGCAAATGTCACTCATTTGCAAAAACTTTCCACTTTCTAGAAAGTGAAGAACATAAAGAAGATATTCAATCTTCAAATGTTATTGAGTCACCACATTGTTGCGTCTCTCATTATTCATCCGCAATGAAAGAACTACCACCTCACTTCACATGCCCACCTTTGTTGCTCAACATTGACAACCAACAAAACACCAAACAAACCTTTGAATTTCCAATCGTCCACCTTTGTCTCGATAGGATCACATGCACGTCAACTGTTAGTGCAAACGATATATCGATCATTTCTGACAACCTCTTGTCAACATCTTCCTTCTTTAGTCTCGCCCATCCTTCCTCACTTTTTAGCTCTATGGAATCATTTTCTTTCACATCCAAGAGCATATCGTCTCCTTCCTCATCTTATCTTTCTTTTTATCCTTTTAAAGTCTATATTTTGGCATATCTCGCTGATGAGGTGTAATTTTATACACTTTTTCGGGGTCATTTAACCCCTATAATCGTGCAAATATGCTTATAATATGAGCTTAATCGTTTCTTTTTGCATTTTTAGCACTTGGAAGACATTTGGAGGAAATACACGTGACTTGGCCATTTTGGAAGAAACAGGACAAGATTGAAACTTTACACAACAAAGGCTTGAAGATTTACTTACATAAGGTGGACGGCGTCAGGATTACTTGCGACGCCGTCTGGATGATCAAGCGTCCACGTCAGAAGAATGTGTGACGGCGTTTAGACTGTAGCCTTCATAAAGAAACCCTAGAAGACATCTCGGCGCGACGGCGTGGTTCGAATATAATAGTCTATAATATATATATATATATATATATATAGATTATATATAATTTTATATATATTATATATATATATATTTATTCTATTATATTATATACTTATATATATATATATATATATATATATATATATCCTAAAATATCAAATAAGTAATAGTATAGAGAGTATCCCATTTGATAAAAATTGCTTGAGGACAAACAATATTATATCTCCCGGATGTCGTATCCTGACGAAGTGTGAATTGAAAACCTTGTTTCGGTTCGTGATCGCGAGCTTGAATAATCAATATTTTGGATTTAGATTCTAAACCTAATAAAGCAAAGTGGAAAGCATAAAAAAGCACGCTAAGCTAGAAAATTAAATCAATTTAAAAACCTAACGACGTTTAAATCAATTAAAAACTAAAATAAACCAACTAATTAACTAAAAATGACAAATTAAAACTCTAAAATCTCAAAATGCAAAATTTTAAACTAAGATGCATTAAACTATTTTTAAAGTGACAAAAAATATTTTTTTTGAATTTTTAAACTAATTAAAACTATTTTTTTAAACTAAATAATACTAAAAATTATATTAAAAATACTAAACTTAATCCTAAAATTTTAAGAAAATTTAAAAAAATACTAGATACTATTCCTAAGGTTTATAAAGAAAAATAAGTCAATAAGCTCTACCCTATAAGCTGCTAAAAATCAAATAAGCTGATAAGCTTAAAACTGAAAGTGCATATATGAATTTAATGAAAGAAGACTATGACAGAAAAGACCCAAGGGCGCGTTGGTTGAGGTGTTGGTGTGTTAAAGGGAAGGTCACAGGTTCGAACCCTATGACTTCCTTTTTGGTAAAAAATAAAATTTTATTTTTGAAAAAGCTAAACTATAAGCTAAAATAAGCTACTTTAATGAAGGACTTAAGGACAAAGCTTATTAAAAAGCTAGAATAAGCACTAATGAAAAGAGACATAAAACTAAAAAGACTAGCTAAAACTTGAAGATATTAAGCTAAAGATTTTAGGCTTTTGGACTCAATAAGCTAAAAGAAAAGCAAATAAGCTGAAAACAACCTTACCCCTAGACCTAATAAGCACAAGAGACTAAAAATAAGCAAACAAAATAAGTTAATAAGCACTGAAAACCATTAAGACAGATTACACCTTATGGCTTTTAAATGACTATGACTAAATTTTAAGCTAAGATAATGAGCAAATAAGCACTAAGAAAAAGCTAAAAGCTTAAAACAGATAAAGGCCTATACCTAATAAGCACAAAAGACTAAAAATAAGCAACCAAATGAAGCTAAAAATTAATCAAATGCATAAAGCCAGTTTGACACAAAAGGAACTTAAAAGACTTTTTCTACTTTTTAAGCTAAGAATTAAGGACTATTAAGCAATAAGCAAAAGCTAAAAGCTAAAAAAACAGATTAAGTACTAAACTCAAATGACTCAAATAAGCTGAAATAAGCTAACTAGATAAAGAAATCAGCTAGAAAAAGTAAAGTGAAAATGACAGACAATACTCTATTTTTGGTTTTTTTGGATTTTTGAAATCAAATCTAAAATTCAAGACATAAAACTACTTTTGACAAACTATATCCTCAAGACAAATTATCCTAATACTTCAATAAGCTCATGATTCGGTAGTTTTATACACGTAAAATATATATAAAATATAATACTTTAAAAGAGTAATTAAGAAGATTACCAAGTTACCCTTGATAAAATTCACTCTCAAAAATATATATAATATAATATAAAATACGTATATTAAACCGGGCAAGTATGATCACCCGGGTCGTTATCCCCAATGACTAGTGAAATTGAAACCACGTTTTAAGTTCGGATCCTGATTTGAATGAAGCAAAGATATTTGATTATGGAAAGAAACTAAAAACAAAATTTATTTGAACAATTAAAACTTAAACTATCTAGAATAAAATCTCAAAGACTAAAAGTGCAAAAAGGAAAAGGATTACGGGTAAAACTACTAACTAACGGAGGGGCTGACTTAGTAAACGATTAAATTGAAAAGTTACAATTCCTACCCTAAGAATATACCCCGACAACAAACTAAGTCCCGAATTAAGGTGAAATTTGAAAAGTGCTTATTATGAAAAACTCAAAGAAGCAAAGTTGTAAAAGAAACTAAGGGGAACAAAATTAATAAAAGCTACTAGGGCTGAAAATCTCAAATAAGCTCAGGAAGAGCTTATTTCTAAGCTGATTACAGAAAGTGTGGTTTTGAGCTTACTTCTACTTAAACAGCCATAAAATGCTCAGATTAAGCTTAATTCTAAAAAGGAAAAGTGATCTAGAAAGCTTATGATGTGCTTAATCTGAAAATGCAAGGAAAACTAAGCCAGAAGTGCTTTTAAACTACTGAAATTAAACATGAAACAAGCAAACTCAGGAAATAAGCAAGGTAACACAAACTTTAGAGAACTTAATAAGCTGAACTAGACTTTGAAACTTAAAAGACAACTTTAACTACTTATAATTCATCTATTTAAACTATTAAATCTAGACTTATAAGCTGAATTAACAAATTTAAATCCTAAAGATTCTAAGTACTGTTTTTGGAATTTTCAGGTTTTTTATGACTTTTGACAGCTAAATTAAACTAAGGAAATAAGCTAGAAATTGAAAATTAAGACTTAAGATGTATTAAGCTATATGAAAACTTAAATCCTACTGAATTTTATAAGCTAAATCCTAAAATTACTTATCTAAATTAAGCTATGAACACAGCAGTACTTACTTATGGTAAGTACTGCTAGTGTAAAGTTTCAGCAGTACTTTCAAGAGAAAGTACTGCTAGAGCAAATTGATTTCTGAAAACAAATTAAGCAATGAAATAAGCTATAAAATGAAGACTAAAACTAAATTCTTAATAAGCTAAGACTAAACTTAATCCTACTGAAATTAAAGCTAACAGTACTAACTTGTGAAGGCAGTACTAACTTTTTAGTTAGTACTGGTAGTGTAAAGGTTCAGCAGTACTAACTTAGGTTAGTACTGCTAGTGCAATTTTGAGACTGCACTAAACCAAACACCCCTTTACCATTTTGACAGGATTTAGAAAAGCTTTTTAAGAGAAATTTGATGCACAAAAACTAATACCAGATAAAAACTAGCTTAAAACAAACTTAATAATCATGATTAAACAACTGAATAAACCTTAATCTAAGATCTAAACTATTTAAACTATTATTTTTGGATTTTATGAGTTTTTATGACAGAAATTGATAGCTAAAGATCTATAACTACTTAAGCAAAAACAGATGAAAACAAACAACTAAATACCACTAAAATAGACATTTAAACATTAATAAGCAAGAGAATAAGCAAATAAGCAATATTAAGCATATAAGCAAAAACTAAGCAATTAAAACTGAAATTAGAGAAGAATGAAAAGAGAAACTTACTTAATCCTTTAGCTAAACAAAAGGTACCAATTAAGGCAGCTACAAGCTCTCTAGCTTAGTAATAAGCTAGAGTAAAAGTCCTTGGGATCTCTTCCAAGGTAAGATCCCCTTCCAAAAGCTCAAATTCAATAAGATCCATATAAGATTAAACTGATTTAAGGTTTAGATAAGATTAAAACTGAATTCAAACAGCTCAATTTCAGCTTATAGACTGAAAGAGCTTATTATGAGCTTATTAAGACAAATTGGCTTAAAATGAGAGCTTAGAAAACGAGATTTAGAATACTAAAAACTGAATTTCATTAATTGAAAACTGAATTACATTACTAGAAAAGGAGATTACAAAAACATTTAAGTAAAATTACGAAATTAAGCTAAAATTTACTAAAAAGAAAGATAAAAAGAAGACTAAAAAACTAGATGGTGTGTGTGTGAGAAGTGAGGCCTTTTTATAGTGTCCAGCTGAAGCTTCTAGGCCCTCTTTCCTTGCTACCCAATCCTTCAATCTCTGCCATTCATTTCCCAATCATTTGAGCTTCAATCGTGGCCGTTTGATCAAGATGTGCACACCTGAGGATTGCCAGCGTGTCATTCCCTTGATGTGACGTTTGTGCTTCTTTTGTGAGTATTTTAGTACAAAAACCCACATTAATTTGTGCTTTCACCATTATTGACGTGGCTTTCTTTGATGCGGATTGGCCAATGGGAGGGATTGGTGATGTAATTCTCTGCCATATCATTCCTTGTCAACCGAATTGTCCTTTGTACCCTCTAATTTTAAAAACCCCTTTGTTTTGAGTGGAGGGTGAAATGGGGAAGACGATGAACAGTGAATGGTAGTTACCCGCCTTTTTTATAACTGAGTACGGGGTAAAATTCAGTTGAACTTTGCTTTGTTTACACATTTGGCCCCTCTCTTTCTTTTCTTCTTTTTCAAGTTATAAATAACTTTCGGGATATGCAAGATTGGCCCTTGTGGTTTCATAAAAGAGAAGTGGGCTAAGGATTTGGGCTTTTCTGGCTTCGGCTTTGTACTCTTCTGATTCTCGTGTCCGTGCTTGCCCGTTTTTGATTGTTTTTCTTGCGATTTTTGACTTATCCATACCTGCACACACAAAACACAAATACAAGCATATTTTTGCTATTTTTGGTCTGTTTTGGGTTTAATTGGGTTATTTTAAGCACAAATGGATATGTGTATTTTACACTTATCAGCTTCCATTATGCAGGCATAAATTATGTTACGACGTAACTAAAGCATCCATGTTATGCCATAACTATGACTAGGATGAGTTATCCTTCTTTAGCATGGTGTGTTACGGCATAATGGTGATGTTATGGTTACGCCGTAACTATGGTGCTGACTCATTCCTTCTTTAATCTTGGTTACGTCATAACTCTTGCGGGGAGGTTACGTCGTAACTAGCCTTGAGGTCCTTCATTTGATTGCTTTTCACGTCCAAATCCCGTGTCTGTTGCTCCAATGCTCGTGTTCTTCTTGTAAATGAAATATGCAGTTATTAAATATCATTTCCTAGCATTTATACAATAATTACAAGCATTTTGATAGGGATGTTGATACTAAAAAGTATTAACTATTTGATGTTATCAGTTGCCACTGTGATTTTGTGTTTTCTTCTATGGTTTGATGTGTTACGTTAAAATGATTTATGTATGTGTTGACCTTTATCTATTTGCAGTGTCAAAGGTGGATTTCCATTAAGAAGTATGCACCGACCCATAGGCCACTGCTAGAAGGCAAGAGAGCAGGCTGTTTGTTTGATGGTATATTTAGCATGTGAATCTGAAGTATGGCATAGAAAGTCGTGTCCATATGCTTTCTTTTTCCTTCCTCCTACCGACAGCTATTTTTTAAGGCAATTCACTCTTTATTTGTTCATCGTTTTGGCAATAATGGTTCAGTTATGTGTGTTTACAATTACCTGTGATTTAAAGAATAGGAATGTGTTGAAAGTGAAAAGGCCATGTTTATATGTTGCCGCCTCTTACAGACTGGTCCTGTTCTAAATATTTCCCTTTCGATTACTTAGGCATTGTTGTATTTTTTGTTTTTGAGGGTTGTGGGAATTGGGGTAAGAATTCGGAAGGTATGTTTAGATTATTGGGTTGATGAGAATAAAATGTTTGGTTTATGTTTGTCCTATCTATGTTTGTATTATCTGATGTTATGTTTTTGATTTCTTCAGAAGGTAAGTAAGTTGTGCTGTTATGTTTTGGTATAAGTCTGCATTTTGATATTCTAGCCGGTTACATTAGCAGTTTGCCCAGCTAACCGGATAATTTTATTCATAAAATACTTTTAGGAGATCTTTGAGGTATGTATTAACCTAAAATACTATCCCACATCACAACATAAACACTAGATCATGGTAGAAATATTAGAGAGAAAGTAGATGGAGAGAGAGAGAGATAAGGGAAGGAAACTATTATGAAAATAAAATGTTAAGGTAACCAACACCCTTCTCTACATGAGGAGAAGGGGTATTTATAGGCCTTGTCTTATCTTGGACGCCTAGAGTTTCTCTTGGGCTGGGCTTGGCTTGTGTTGGGCTTTTGGCCCGATACATGGACAATATTAGCTTAAAGTCAAATCCTGTATAACCCGACTATCCTATTACAAAGTTCCCATCCCGTAAGATCGACACCAATAATTATGACCGTTACATTCTTGTTTGAATTTGATATTTCTAAGTTTAACAATCTCTCCCAATGGAATGGTCATTAATATCTCCTCGCCCAATGGTAGGGCCGTCTTCATTTGACATTCTTGCGTTCTCCCCCAATGGTAGAGTTATCCATATCTTGACCGTTACATTCTTGATCTTTGGAGATAAATTGACTTTATGAGATTTGCCTTTTCCGGTCTTGTGTCTTTGTCTTGAACTTTGTAAAGGTAGACTTTGTTTCTTCGTGCTATGTGGTCTTTGATCTTGAGTCTTTGTCTTTTGACATTGAGTTCTAAGCTCTTTAAATCTTGCATCATCTCTTGCTGACCAGCATTCTCATAGATTTCTTGAAAGCTTGCAATCTTCCATATTTCATCAAGGCTAACAATCTTCCCGTAAAATGTTTCTAAAGCTAACAATCTCCATTGTAAGTGTCTCCCAATATAACAGTTCTTTGTTTAACTTTAATGATCTTGTTAATGATGATCAGAGTTACTGAATATGATTATGACATGTACTTGAGCTTTCATCATGTATTTATCTTTGTCGATCGATGAATGAGCATGTGGCTATGAAAGTTACGGAGCTGGAATGAGGTAGTTACTCCTTCGTCAGTACCTGCACTTATAAGAGTTAACAGTAAAGCAACATATATAGATGAGTGTCTTGTTCACACGTCAAGCTTCGGTAACTTTAACCTCCGGTTCCGTGAGGACCGTTTTACTGTATAAATAATGTACATGCATCATCAGGATTCGATTCATGAATGAATCTTCTTGGAAGGTTTTCCAGCTGATAGTGTCGTTTATCTAGAGCTGACACGTCTTAGAGACGCTAACAAAGCTTTTAGATATCCCATAGCTGTTCTTATTCCCAGATTCCTGATAAATCCTTAATTATACATATTTTTAGTGGCGTTAGTGTAACACCCCTAAATTTACATCACATCGGAATAACACTTTGGGGTGCTACTTCATAATACATGCACACGAGTCACAGTAAACGACTTTAGAAGAGACGTTTATAAAACAAAATCACATTCGATTTATTTAAAAAGAAGATTAGAGTTATAAGGTCCCAAACTAGTTTAAAAAATATATTTCTATGAGTCACAACACGACTCATTTTCTTAAAACTTCTTTATCAGAGGTATAAAATTTCACCGATTTCCGATCCTTGATATCCGCGTTTCGTCCCATCCAAGCTGTCACAAGCACCTAAACCTGAGATACATGGTTAAAAACGTCAACACAATGGTTGAGTGAATTCATAGAGTTTTCAAGTAACAATTATAACATATATTTGGTTCCACAAAACATTTATAACCTCATAACGCAGTTTGGTTCCACCAAAAACATGTATGACTTGCTAGCTAGGTAAGCCACACCACATTTCCAACTTTCATGAGCCCGTGTACCGAACCTTAACAAAATTATCATTATAGATAAATAATTGACCGGGTAGTATGTCACCACCCCTTTCTCAATACAAAATGTCCGTTACAGGGTGCTCACCTTCGGAATCATACCCCGGACAGGGTTGTCAAACCCAATAGATCTATTTAATGCATTCAGCGTTTACCTCCTTGGTAATTAACGAGTACATAGTCAAAGGCATAAACTCATGACAATGAAATCACATTATCATTTCAAAACACTTGCGTTCTATTTTTAGAACAAACCACAACATCAAACATGTATAAAACTGCTTATGTTCAATTTATAAAATAAGCAACAAAAAATACGTTTAAAACTAATTGCGTTCCACTTTCCAGAACAACAACAACAAGTACACATAATGTTACTTGTGTTCCATTTTTCAAAACATGCATGTATCCCTCTCGTGGATTTATAAAACATTTAAAACATTTCAAAAGCGAGGCTATGAACTCACCTTGATTGAAGACCACGATCAATAATCAATCAATCACGAAATGTCACCGATAACAAACTCGACCGCGACCTATAATTATGTCGCTCGGTTACTATATAATAAAGTACGATCGAATGATTTGTACATCGCAACGATAGAAATCGTATATAATACACATGTGATGAGAATTCCTCTTGCGCGACCTAGATCCTAACACTTAGTATACTTTAGATACTATCTTTCTTTCAAACACAAGTTGTGTCACTTTATTGAAAACTTTCTATTTTCGAAAAGTTACTATTTTTAGAAAGTTCGACCATTCGGACGTGTTAGTCTATAAAACATTTTATTTTCTGTTTATGATCGTCTATTCAAGTCTCGCCATTAACATGACACTCTCGACGATACATTTCCTTATATATACTTATATACATATATGTTCTTAATTAAAAAGTTTCTATATTTTTAGAAACGTCCTCGTTTATTAAAGTCGTTAAACACAAAATATCATGATTGTAATAATAATAGTGTTTATTATGTTTATAAAATACAACAAGTCTCATATTATCCCAATTGACTTTTAAAAGTCAATGTTTGACTTTTTAACATATATATTTTTATTTAAATATGACCCGTACAAAACGACCCACTATATCACATTTTTACGAGTCAGACTCTAAAGAGATTTTATGCAAAGCGACATTCCGGACAACTTTTTAGTTTTAGCCGAGACCTGAAACTCGAAAGAAAATGACCAAAATGCCCTGCAAGTTTCTGCAGGAACTTATGACTTTTTTTATAAAAGTGCAGAATTTGACTTTTAGTTTTGAGCTGTTATTACGCGATTTTAAAACTAATAAACCTCGTGACAAAGTAAAACGACATTCCGAACAACTTTCGTGTTTCGTCGGAAGGCTAAAACGGACTCGAAAGTACTCAAATTGTCTATTTTCGAATCTGTCAGCTTGTATAAAAAGTTTAATAGCTAATTGCAAACATATAACTTTTCCCAAACTTCAATCGGTCGTAATATCTTCGTTATTAAGAGTTACGGGACGATCCAGATACCGAAATGATACGCGTAAAATATATAATATATATAATACGATGGAAAATTACCAATTTACCCTTGAGGACAAAGATGAAAAGGAAATTCTTCAAAATATATATAATTAATATAATATAATACGTATATTTAACCGGGAAGTATGCTTTCCCGGGTCGTTTCCCCAACGACTTGTGAAATTGAAACCACGCTTTAGCTTGGATTATGATTTGAATGAGAGAAAAGATATTTTTGTTTATCTATAGCTACTAAATTAAAGCAACAAGTAAAATAAGCACACAAAAACAATTAAGCACTTAAAACAATTAATGGGAACAAATAAAACGCGACAATTAAGCAAATACACTAAAATTAACTCCTAAAAATGAAAACTAAATTTCTAAACCTAAAATAAGACTAAAGTAAATTTTAGGAAAAATAAAATTATTTTTTTGGTTATTTTTGAATTTTTTATAAGTAAAAAAAACTAATTAAACCTAATTAAATTCTAAAAAAAATAGCAAATTAAGTCCTAAAAATTAAGAAAAATGATTTTTAAACTTAGAAAAGTCTAAAGTGACATAAAAAACCAGAAAACTATTTTTAAAATTAAAATCCTATTTTTAAAATTAAAAATAAAAGCTCAAAACAAAAAAATTAAAATCTAAAAGGTGTAAAAATGATTTTTCTAAATGTAAACCTAAAAGTAATTTTTCTAATACTAAAAACTATTTTTTTTTTGTATTTTTCTGAAACTTTTTTCTATTTTTTATGTATGTTCGAAAATTAAAACTTAAGAAAAATCATAGAAAATAAACTAATGACAAGAAAAATCTCAAAAATTTAGGAAAATATCTAAAAGCAACTAAGATTAAGGGAAAAATAAGTAAACTCTACCGGCGAAATCATAAGCCCCATACTTTAAGCAATGTTAAGCTACGGCTTTTAATCAAAAAGGAAAAAAGAAAATGAGTACAAGAATTAAATGGGAAAAGGAATTAATGGATGAGCTATTGTAGCATATTGGTTAACACGTATGGTTTGTGAGTGTGAGGTCCTTGGTTCGAATCTGGCAACACCCTTTTTGCACCTTTTTTTTTATTTTTCAAAACCAAAAGCTCAAACCTATTAAGCACATAATTCTAAGCACTTTTAATAAAAGAAGTGTAAGCTGAAAGTGAGAAATAAGCTCTCTAGGAGCTTTTGAATGAACTGTTCACAGAAAGTGAGCTTTTAAGCTCACTATTGCTTATTTTGACTTAAAAGCTTGCACAAACTTCAATATAAGCTTAAATTTAAAACCAACAACTGATTTAGAATCCTAGTGATATGTTCTATCTAATTCTAACAAGCTATGATCCATACTAACACTAAATCCTAACTGAATCTAATGATCAAACCTGCAAACTCAGAATTTAACTCAAAAAGCTCAAAATCAAATTAAACTTATAAGAACAATAAGCTTATAACATGAAGCTGGAAGGCTTTTGCAAACTTATCAAAAACTAATTAGACTATGAATTCTACTTATAAAAAAAAATACACAAGCTAAACTTTCTAGGATTTATAAAGCTTCAAGGACAAATACTACTGTTTTTGGTCTTTTTTTGGATTTTTAGTGACTTTTAAGCTAACTGAACTGGAATTAAGTTAGAAAATGAAAAAAAACAAAACTAAACTATATTTATGCTATAAGATACTATAATCCTACTGAATTTTAAAACCTAAATCCAAATTAAGCTATATTAAAAACAAGTAAAAAGGAAGACAGTAGGTAACAGCAGGTTACTATGCTGATGTACTTGACCAAAAGCACCAAACACAAATGCAGGTTACCTTGAGAGGAAAGAGAAATACCTGCAGTAGAGTCCATCTCAAAGTAGGAGTGTTTAAGCACAAAATAAACAAAATCCAAACCTTAGAGGGCTTGGATCAAATTTACACAAGCAAAGAGAAAGGGAAAAAGTCCCCTGGTGCTCAGACAAACACAATGAGCAACAAAATCATTTAAACTTAATACTAAACTCAATACCTTTTCAAAACTTGATCAATCATTAACATTCAACTTTCCAAAATGAAAACACAAAATTCCATTGACTTTTGAAGGTAAAATAAGACTAAACCAAACACCCCTTAATGACTTGACAGATTCAAAAAAGCTTATGAAATTAAGATCTTTTTAACAAAACTTCAAAACCAGTTAATCATTAGCTTATTATCAACCTAAGTAAACACAAATTAACAACCTAATTCAGCTAGCACTAGTTAAGTGGTCATACTATATTTTTGTTTTTTTTTAGACTTTTATGTAGATTTGAAAGCAAACTAATGAATTATGCTATTCCAAACTAAAAAAGATAAAAGAACATGACTATTTTTATTTAATGAAAATAAATAAGCTCAAAATAAGCAAACTAGATAAGCAGTTAAGTAAAGCTATTAAGCAACTAAGCAATTATTAAGCTAGAACTTAAATGACAAAGGAATTTTAAAGGAAACTTACAAATGGCTTCAGCTTAACAAAAGCTTATAGACTCTTAGAGCTTATCTACGGCTCTGGATTATCATTGATAAGCCAGTTAAGTCCTTGGGAGCTCTTCTATGGCTAGCTCCCCTTCCTTAAGCTTATTTGTCCAATATTCTAAGTTTTAAACTGATTTTAGATTTAAAGTAGGTTTAATGACTTGATTAAGCTCAATACTAGCTTAGAGACTAAGAGAGCTGAGATTAGCTTATTATGAGCTTATGAGTCATAACACAAACACTTGAGCTTATTTTTGAGAGTAGAAGGAATTAGGTAAAAACAAAAGGTACTTATATTAATGAAAATTGATTACTCATGAGAACTTTTAAGATTACAATTGACTAAATATAAAAACTGAAAATGGAAAAGTTACATTAAGCTAAAAATTAAGCTATAAGCTAAAATCTACTTTAGGAAAAGAAGCAACTGTGTGTGTGTGAGAGTGAGCCTTTTTATAGCCTACTGCTGAACCTTCTAGCCCCTTGAGTGCTTCCCACGCTCCTATCAATCTCTGCCGTACATTCTCTCAATCATTGGCTTGTGAATCTTGGCCGTTGGATCTCTTTGATAATCACACGGATTACCAACGTGGCAATCCGTTGATGTGACATTTGTGCTTTCATTGTGGGTATATTCAGAGTAAAAACCATCATCTCTTGTGCTTTTACTTAATCCAATGTGTCATTCCTTTTGTGGGGATTGACCAATAAAAGAGAGTGGTGATGTGTTACACTGCCCATGTGTACTTTAGCACTTGAATTGTCTTATTTAGCCCTCAATTGTGATTAACCCCGTGGTTTTGACCTTGTGGCGATTGTAGAAGATATATGAATAGTAAAAATAGACTTTCGCGCCCATTTTTAACTATAAGGATGCGTTTGTTTATTTGACTGAGGGTGAAAAGGGGGGTTGACCGGGTTAACTTTGGGCTTTGACCCTTTGTTTTATGAAATGGGCCGTGGGTTAGGATAATGGGATTTGGGCTAGGATTATGGTTAAGGGTTAATTCGGGTAAAAAGGGGTAAGGCCCAATTAAATTAGGGACTAGAATTGCAATTTTGGTAAATATGAGGGACTGAAATTGTAACTTTGGAATTTTGTCTTTTATGGTTTGACTTTTGTTGACCAGGAGTTGACTGAAGGTTTGACTTTTTTGACTTTGGCTTTGAATTCCCGGCTTCTTTTGTGCTCTTCCGTTCCTCGTGTCCGTGTTTGTCCGGTTTTGACCGTTTTCTTGTGATTTTTGTCTTATCCGTACCTGCACACACAAAACACAAAAACAAGCATATCTTTGCCATTTTTATTATGTTTTTGGTCTTTATTGGGTTTATTTTGATATAAAATGGATATGTGTTTTCACACATATCAAAATTCCCCAAACTAAACGATTGCGTGTCCTCACGCAATATTACATGCCTTATAACCAAATATTTCAAAACTTCCCCAAACTAAACCTTTGAAAAGTAGCAAAGATTTTTGTTGAGAGAGCTAAGAGATCACAAGTTATAAAACACCCCTATTTCCCATTTTCTAAAACCTCTTTTTCAATATTTATTATTATTATTTTTTTTACACAAAATATAGTTGAGATAATTTTGATTTTCGTTATTTTCATAACTATTAGGGATCATAAAACAAGATGCATTTCGATTCCGAGAATGCCCCAAAACAGGATAAATTCATCGTTCCCGACTTTTCACTTATCCAAACCAAGCTTAAAACAAAATCACAGCTAAATATCAGTAAGGATGCTAACACTACTCATATTTACAACTTGTGAACTTTTTACTCCCGACATTTATTATATCTTAAGTGAGTGTGCTATCTTGAATTTCAACCATGGATCAACTTTTTGCAACATACTATGCTTTACGTTCCACCTTAGAATAATGAGTTTAAAAGCGAGATCATCCCATGTAGCGACTTTCGTCTCGGCACATCCCAACCTTGCGGCTAAGTGACCAGGCTTTTGACACCTCACAGAGACTAGTATCGGGACTCACGGACCTTAGGTTTCAAAAACTCTCAGGTTTCCTGGATATTCATAGCTTAATAAAATAGAATAGTCAAAGTGCAAAAGCATATTTGAATTTAACAAAAAGAAGTCAATTATTAATTTAATTTAATTATTTATGCAATTTGTAACCCTTGACCTTTTAGAAGGCTGCAACATCGGTTGTGAGCCGGCAAGATGCAGCAAACTTTTATCAGTCTCGGATCTTTATTCTTACTATGGGCTTTCTTTAGAAGACTACCACATCGGTTGTGAGCCGGCAAGAGGTAGTAAACTTTTATTAGCCCACAGCTTTTATTATTATTTATTTTTTTTATCATTTTATCATTATATATTTTTTTATTTTATCATTTTTTTTATTTTTTTTAAAGAAAACTTAAATTTGAAAATTTCAAGTATAAATTTGAACTAAGACTAAAATTTTTGCTATATATATTACATAAAAATTGTTGATTTAAGTTTAATCTCCAAAAACAGCACGTATATTAATCCAGTTAAGAGCTTATGGGAGAAAAAGCAACAAGTTACATACATGAGCTCTTAAGATTTCCAAATAATCCTTGTTTAGCATCCTACTTATACTAAACTCTATCATTTTTCATTCTTCGTGAATTAGCGAACGCTTAGCCTAAAAGTTAAGGAACAAGCTAGAGCTCAACATGCTCGATCGGGTCAAAATTTACTCTTATTCTTACCCAGCAAGAAAGTCAAAATTGTGACAACAACACTTATTTATTTTATACTTTCCTACAAATTAATTTTTTTTGAAATTTTTGCTATTTTTGCGGGAAAATGGGGTACGTGAGAACAAAACAATAAGTAGGTAATATCAAACTGATAGATTCCCTCCCCAAACTAAAATGAAACATTGTCCTCAATGTTTAAGGCGGGTCTCTACGTAAATCTAAGCCGTTTATTAATTATGCAAAGATAAACGTAAATTGATAAGATGAAAGGATATTGGATTTCCCTAAACTAATTGCAAACAAAGGCTAGGAAGCTCGAGTGATCCGGGACAAAACACCGAACACGAGAGTCTTCAGAAAATTTGGGTTTATCCTGTAAATAATTACAAGCACAAACAACAAACACAAAGAACGGAAGAGTACAAGCCTCCTCACAACACATTATAAGCAACAAAAGAAAAATAGAAAATGGACAAGCATGCGGTGCCTCCCACGAAGCACTTTGTTTTTGGTAACCGAGTCACATAGCTTGACTCGATCCCTGAATTCATTTGTCCTTTAGGGAGAAGTTGTGCGAGAATTTTCCTAGACTTCCTTTGGTGGTTGTAAGTCCCCCCTCCGAAGTAATGTTCAAGATGATCATTCACCTTAAAGTTTGGACCATCAGGTTGAGATAATCAAATGGTTCAGTATGGAGAACTTTATATGATGGTGGAAGGTCTGACAACGATGTTTAAGCTTTCCTGACGAATATCTTAAGAGGAAGAAGTTAAAAAGTAAACTCGATCACCATTATTGAATGCAAGGGTTTTTTGATTTTTGGGGGGGGGGGAGTCAGTGAAGCTTCTTCGTTTCTCTTCCTTAGAAATCAAAGTATTCTCATAAGCTTGATCACGTAGCATTAAGTTATTTCATACTGAAGCTTCCGTGATCACTTGCGGGCTTTTAGATCGAAAGTTAGCAAGGTTTCTAAGCCAGTCATGCTTTATGCTCTAACTCAATTGGTAAAATGGAAAAGACTTTTCCATAAACAAGCTTGTAAGGCGTGACAACCCAATCGGTGTTTAAAGCAGTACGAAAATGCCCAAAACTTCACTAATTTGTCAGTGCATGAGGCACGGTTTTCTTTAAACCATCCTTTTTAAAATTATGTTTTAAACCGCGAGTGGACACCTCCACTTGGACCGCTCGTTTGAGGGTGATAAGCGGGTAGTAGATTTGTGTGACCCATATTTTGACAATTACTTTTAGCAATACGAATCGTTACTCAAATATGGTCCCACGATCGTTTTAATTATAGTCTAGGTGTCCAATCGGGCCATAAAGAGATTATTTAAAAACTTTCATACAATCTCTTGCATTCATTTGTGGGGAGCGCCTTTGCTTCAACCCATTTCGAAAGATAATCAACGGCTACGAGGATGTATTTATTTCCTCTTGAAGACGAAAATGGTCCCATAAAATCGATACCCCATACAAAAAGATTCAACAAATGGGATAGAAGTTTTTTGA
This sequence comes from Tanacetum coccineum, assembly GCA_026074375.1. Lineage (NCBI taxonomy): Eukaryota > Viridiplantae > Streptophyta > Magnoliopsida > Asterales > Asteraceae > Tanacetum > Tanacetum coccineum. Next base: position 68,465 of record BQNB010005802.1, on the reverse strand, counting down.
GACATCTTATCGCGTTGTGAAATTTTTCCTTGTCTTTGACACAACGTATCACAAGATTTGATCATCGTATGGGCATCTCGATATATGGTAGGCCAAAAGAAACCGGCATCAAATACTTTTCGAGCGGTGAGATTGGCACTATGATGGCCCCCGGTGGGTCCTTCATGGCAGATTGAGGATCTCAAGAGCTTCTTGCCCATGCACACACCGTCGAATGATTTGATCCGCACAAGTACGAAAAAGATAGGGATCATCCCAGAAATAATGTTTAACGTCCTTAAAAAACTTCCTCTTTTGTTGAGTTGACATTCCTTTGATAATAAAATTCCCCGCATGGTAATTTGCATAGTCCATCACCAAATCCATGATCGGTTACTTTCACTGAAATAACTCCAAGTGGTTTTAAAGGAAATGTCATTTATTTTTTTTTTCTAAACATCCTTATGAGGATTCTGCAATCTTTAGATTAAATGGTCTGCCGCAAGGTTCTCACTTCCTTTTTTAGCTCGGATGGTGAATATTCTAATATTTCTTGTTATGAGAAGTACCCAACGGAGAACCTTCGGCTTAGTGTCTTGTTTGTTCATAAGGTACTTTCAGCGAGTTATCCGTATACACTATGCTTTTTGGATAAGACAAGATATGGCCCTAAACTTTTCAAAAGCTTTACAACGGCAAGCTATTTCCTTTTCCATGGTAGTGTAATGAATTTGAGCTTCAGTCATAGTCTTGCTAGCATATTGTTAGGCTGATAATGCTTCATCTTTCGTACGTCCCTAGAACGCCCAATCGCGAAAATCTCTTGATTCACACATTGAGTTCGAATGGTTAAGTTTCAATCCGGGACAAACTATACATATGGTGATTCGGTATAAGCTTTGTTTAAGTAGTTGAGAAAAACTTATTTCAATCTTTAGAAAACTCAAACGGTGTGGTTCCTTTGCTAAAGTAGGGGGTTATGTGGT
>BQNB010005802.1:0-62500 GCA_026074375.1 Tanacetum coccineum | reverse complement strand
TGAACATGATTCTGAATAAACCTAGTTTGACCATTGTTTTGTACCGGAGCAAAACCTGGTGGTGCCATTTGATTACTAACACGGTTTGGAGAGTTAACTTGATTGTAAGTACCCGTAGTCGCACAAACACTAGCCTGATTGTTGTCGGTAGCTGGACAATTATACCAAGAATGAGCACCACCACAAGTAACACAAGATTCCTCAACTGCTTTAACCGAAGTGAGAGTGACAACTTTTTTAGAAACAATCTCGACTAAGGTCGGAAGTTGATCCGCAAGCTTATCAATTCTCTTATCCGTTTTACTAGAAGTAGCATTCATCCTAGAAGCATTTGGTTTGTTTTATGAATAACGCACTTTTGATTTGTTCTCAATTATGTTTTTTAATAAAGGGGGGGGGCCTCTCTAGGTGTTTTACTCAAAATATTTCCACCCGCTCCAACAGCGCATTTAAGGAGTCTGGTTCATTGTCTTTAAAACCATTGTAATACGGGTATAAACTTGAGTTAATCTCCGTAAATCCGCTGATGGGGGAATGCTCTAGATAACTTCCTTAAATCGTTACCAAGCTTCACTAAGTTCCTCGAATTTTTATGTAAAACTGAGAAATTTCTTTCTTTTATGTGAGTGGTTTTCGATAGGGGGAAAAATTGGTTAACGAACTTGGTAACGAGATCCTCCCAAGTCAAGATTGAATTTGGTGGTTCTTTCTCGTATCAAGTTTTAGCTGTGCTCCTATCGAAGCGAATATGGAGACATCATAAGCCTTAATAACATCGTTAGGCAATTCTAAATCGTTAAAGTCGAGGTAATCCTTTTGAAAACTATTTAATATGAGCATGGAGGATTATGATTTTTTCACGACCGTAAAATAGATTAGCGTGAACCAACTCGAAGCAAATTCGTCTTAATCTCAAAATGATCCGCATTGATTTCTGGTAAAATAATAGCTTCTCCGTACCCTTCCGTAGGGGCACGGAAGTAGCTCTCCATGTACGTTTGCCATAGGTGTTGTAACATAGTTCGATTCTCGGGTTCGACTGTGTTAGAAATTGGTTTCTCGACGTCTTGGAATTTTGACGTTTTGAATTTTTAGGATAATATAGAACGTCTAGTGCGCTATGCACTCTTTAAAAGGAAAATAGGAAAAATAATAAGAAAAATAGTTTTGGTTTTTTCTAAAGGTTGATTCTATTATCTAATTTTAACGGACATACGAGAAAAGACAACTTGAACAAAATAATCAAAATTACTTCACGTAGCTCTTAAAAATTTACTTTTTTAAGGTCGTGCGTTATCTCGGTAGTGACAAAATGGTTAGTTTTTTTAAATTTAAATTCGAGTTGTGAACTTATATGGATATTAACCTCATTGAAGGTTTTACTTGGTGGTGGTCTTTTACCAACTTTGTTACTTTTTTACATTGAAAAGAGCAAAATATGTTTGTATATTTTTTTGTTTTGTTTATAAACTTCTATTTATACTAAAAAGAAAACAAAAATATTTTTTTTACTTTTTATTTAGTATATTTTTTTTATATTTTCGATTTTCTTAAAAGCGTAACTTCCGAAAACGAAAGGTTCTCCAAAACACGATCAACAAACTTCAAACGAGATAATCTTAACACACTTCCCCGGCAACGGCGCCAAAAATTTGATACGCTTTAAAATATATAATATATAATACGATGGAAAATTACCAATTTACCCTTGAAGACAAAGGTAAAAAGGAAACTCTTCACAATATATATATAATATAATATAATATAATACGTATATTAACCGGGAAGTATGATTTCCCGGGTCGTATCCCAAAGAAATGTGAATTGATACCCTCGATTTAGCTTGGACAAGGTTATGAATGATTTTCAACTTTTTGAATGATTTTCTACGACTAAAAATAACTAAACACAATTGAATGCAAGTAAAATAACCAAACATGCGGGCGAAAAACGGAAATGACAAAATAAACCCTAATTAGCACCTTAACCTAGAATTTGAATTAATAATCTAATTCTATGAGTAAAAATAAAGGGATTTGCAAAATTTTGAAAACTTAACGGTAAATTTTGAAAGAAATCACAAAAACGAATAACGGGAGTTGAAAACCGAGCCCTAAAAGCTAAAATGCTCAAAAATAAACCTACGAGAGTCAAACTAATTATTCTACGAACTTAATGATAAAAGAAAATTTTCTAAAAAAGATTTATAATTTTTTTTGATAATTTTTCTATTTTCTATGATTTTTTAAAGTTTTTAATGAAAATAAATGATAAAAAATACTAAATGAACTCTAAAAATTCTAGAAAAATGACAGAAAATAGCTTAAACTATTTAAATCCTAGGAAAAATAAGCCCGAGATCACAGCTTATTAAATAAGCTGCGAAATAAGCTTTGACAGCTTATAAGGCTTATTGGCCAAAATTGTGTATAAAAGATAAAGAGTGCAAGGGTCTTATGAAAAAGACCCAAGGGCACAGCGGTAAGGAGTGTGTGTGAAGTGTTATAAAAGGTTGAGGTGTTGAGGTCGGGGGTTCGAGTCTTGCTGACCCCCGACTTCCACTTCCCTTTTTTTTTGTTTTTATGGAAAACTTAAAGAACAAAAGTTGTTAAGCTCCTAAAGATAAGCAACTTTAACAAAACAACTATAAGCTGAAACTCAAAGATAAGCTCTTAAAAAGCTTATGAAAAAGCTGTTTTCAGAAAGTGAGCTTATAAGTTCTAAAAACTAATTTTCACTTATAAGCTTCATTTTAAGCTCAAATTTGAAAGCAAAAACTGTCCTAGAAAGCTTTGAGTGTAGATAGAAGACTAAAATCAACAAGCTAATTTGACTAAAAACACCTAAAGCTATCTAAATCCTATGATCTTAAGAGGTATACTCAGGAATAAGCACTAAAACTTGAAATCTAAATAAGCTAGAAAGCTCAATAAGCTATGACAGAAACTTAGCTTTTGCAAACTTATCAATCAACATATAAGCTATAAATCAAATTCATAAAAACTAAACTTATAAGCTAGAAATCTAAGTTAAGAACCTAAAATCTTCTTAGTACTATTTTTGTATTTTTAAGATTTTTGATGAACTTTTTAAGCTAAATTAACCTAAGAAATAAGCTAGAAATGTGAAAACAAGTTTTAAACTAACTTATCCTATATCTAAACTAAAAGCTTATTCAATATAAAGACCTAAAACCTAATTAAGCTAGCTTAAATGCAAATGAAAAGGGACAGCAGTAGTAACAGCAGTTAATACTGCTGATGCAATTGACAAAATGGGCAAAACACAAATGCAGGTGTCCTTAAGGGACAACCCTGCACTACACACTCTTATTGAGTGTGTCTAAACTCAACTTAAACAAGATCCAAGCTTAATGAGGCTTGGATCAAAATTTTAACAAGCAAAGGCAATGAAAAAGTCCCCTGGTGCAGGAACTAAGATATTAAGCTTAAACTTTTTATACTTTGAAATCTAACTTAAGAAAATAACTAAACTATTCATTTTAAACTAAATCAAAACTAGATCAAAAGCTTTTATCAAATTCCTTTGACTATTTGAAGTCAAACTGTCTTAATCCAAACACTCCTTTAACTATGGCAGATTTCAATTTAGCTTATGATTCTAAAATCTAGTTGATGAAACCTTAATACCAGATAGCTAGTAGCTTATAACTAACCTAGTGAGCTTATTTAAACAACTAGAAAAGCTAGAAACTAAGATCTACAATTTATGCTAACTATTTTTGGTTTTTTAATGATTTTTAAGACAAGAAATGCAAAACTAAGATCTAAGCTATATTAACTAAAGATGGATGATCAATTAAGACTAATAAACATATAAGATGATAATAAGTACAAATAAGCTAACTAGAAAGCATAATTAGTCACTTTATAAGCAGAAAAAACATATTTTAAAAATAGAATTTAAGATAAGGAAGAAAGACTTACAAGAACCTTGCAAAACAAAGGTGAAAATTTAGCTCTAATTATGAGCTATCAACAACTCTAGCTTATCCTTATGGATAAGCTAGTAAAGTCCTTGGAAGCTCATCCATGGCTAGCTTCCCTTCCATAAGCTCAAAATTCATTAAGCTAAGGTATTTAGACTGATTTTAGAGTTTGAGTTGATTAAATAACTATTTAAGCTCAATCACAAGCTTAAAGACTTGTGAGAGCTTAAAAGAACTTATGAATCCTTACACTATCACTAGAGCTTATAAAGAGCTTTTTGACAATTTATTAAAGAAAACTTAAATTTCATTCACTAAAAAGCTTGATTACATTACTTGAAAAGAGAATTACAAACGTTTAAATGAAAATTACATTTACTTGAAACTTAAAACTTAAGCTAAATTACCTAAAAATCTAAAAGCTAAAAACTAGAAAATAAAGATCCTTCCGTGTGTGAGGATGAAGGGCTATTTATAGCCATCTTCTAAAGCTTCTAGTCCTCTTAGTAGTTACAACTCCTCTTATCATTGGCCCTTGATCATTTGCTAATCATTGGATGCTTCTTATCCATCGTTAGATCATTATTGATCATTTGCTAATCATTAGATGGTTCTTATACCTCATCGTTGGATGCTTCTTGCACGTTTTCAATAGTTTAGTTAGTGTCAATCAAGTGGGTTTTGGCCAATAGGAATCCATGAATGACGTTTCTCCCTGCCAATGTGTACTTTAACACCTGAATTACCTTTTCTATCCCTCAATTGACGTTTGCCCTTTGATTTGACTGAGAGGTAACTTGGGAGAGACGGTGATCTCTTGTTTCTTTATTTGTTCTTACTTATTTATATTATTCATATTGTGCAAGTATTGAATTAACAAAAAGTCGAATCTAAGTTTTTATAAATAAACACAAACATTAAATTAAAAAGCGGTAAACTATTCAACCCCCCCCCTTCTAGTTTTCCATTGGTTTGTCATCGTATTCATTGATGACATTCTAGCCTACTCAAAGTTGAAAGAGGAACATGAAGTTCATTTAAAGTTAGTGCTGGAGACACTGACGAAGGAGAAGTTGTATGCTAAGGTTTCTAAGTGTGAGTTTTGGTTGGAAGAAGTGCATTTTCTTGGTCACGTGGTCAACCATAACGTATTCACGTGGACCCGAGTACGAGTGAGACAGTAGGGAATTGGATGATTATTCTTAGCATTGGCAGGTTACTATCGACGTTCATCGCGATTTTTTTTTAAAGATTGTTGAACCCCCCCTTACTTCCCTAACTAAGAGGAATCAGAAGTATGAGTGGAGCGTAGAACAAAAAGAGGCTTTTCATACTTTGAAGAATGATTTGTGTGATACTCCGATAAAGCGGATGTAGTGGGTGATGCATTGAGTAGAAAGGAGAAAGTGAAATCAAGACGAGTAAGAGGAATGATACTGGCAACCCAAAGTAAGGCGTTCAAGCAAGAGAACGTAATCGCAGAAAGGCTACATGGTTTAGATCAACAGATGGAAAGAAAAGGAGATGAGAGTTTATACTTTATGGACCGGATTTAGGGTTTATTGGTGGGAAGTGGAATGGATGAGGCACATGCATCAAGGTACTTGGTACATCCGAGAGCGGATAAGACGTACTATAACCTTGGAGACATGTATTGGTAGCCACGTGTAGAAAAGGATATAGCTACCTATGTTAGCAATGGTCGGATTTGTTTAAGAGGTGAAGGCGGCAATGTCAAAGACTTTTGGATTGCTGCAACAGCCTGAGATACTTGAGTGAAAATGAGATAGAATCACCATGGATTTTATCACTAAATTTCCAAGGTCAAAGTAGTGAGTATGATATGATTTGGGTGATGGTCGATAGACTGACCACGTTAGCTCATTTTCTAGATATACAGGAAGATTTCAAGATGTGAAATTGGCAAAAATTTATATTGATGAGATAATAGTAAGGAATGGAATTCTGGTGACAATCAACTCAGTTTGAGATGGATGATTTACCTCGTGGTTTTGGCAGACGTTGCAGAAAATGTTAGAGACGCGGTTGGATTTGAGTACTGCTTAGCATCCTCCAGCGGATGGACAAAGTGGATATATGATTCGGACTTTGGAAGATATAATGAGGGCATGTGTTATCGATTTTGGTGGTAGTTATCATTTGAGCATTCGGTGTGCTCCGTTTGAAGCTTTGTATAGAACGAAATGTAGGTCGCCTGTTCTATAGGCAGAGATTAGAGAGAGTAGTTTGACTGGACTTGAGTTAGTACAAGAAATGGCTGATAAGGTGGTATTGATGAAAGAAATGCTTAAAGCAGAGAGAGACCATCAAAAGAGCTATGAGGATAAGAGACGTAAACCATTAGAGTTTGAAGTGGGTGATCGAGTATTATTAAGGGTATCGTCATGGAAGGGTGTATCGCGTTTTAGAAAGAAGGGTAAGTTAGCACCGAGATATGTAGGACCGTTTGAGATCCATGAAAGGATTGGCCTTGTATCTTATAGGTTGAGGTTACCTTAGGAATTGAATAGTGTGCATGACACCTTTCATGTGTCAAGTCTAAAAAAGTGTCTAGCGGATGCTAATTTGCATGTGCCATTGGACGAGATCAAGGTCAACAAGACACTTCATTTTGTCGAGGAACCTGAAGAGATTATGGATCAAGAAATTAGGAAGTTGAAACGTTGGAATATAGAGCTTGTGAAAGTTAGGTGGAATTCAAAACGTGGCCCTGGGTTTACTTAGGAACACGAAGACCGGATGAGGATTAAGTACCCACAGTTGTTCGTGGACTGAGTTGTTAAGCCTGCTAGTTAAATCTCAAGACAAGAGTTCCTCAAGGAGGGGATACTGTAACATCCATGATATAATCAGGTTAGTGATACCATTAGAAAGGGCTAAGAGTTCATTTTGTATGATTCGGGTGTGTTATGTGTAATTTATGTGTGTTAAGTAGTTTAAATAGGTGCATGATATTGTTTTGAGGTGTATGATCGTCTTATTGTGAGTATGTTTATGTCTGGTGAGGGGTATTCCATTTATTCACGTATAGTGATAATGAAAAGAATGGTGTATCGCATGCAATGCTACGTCAATAGTTAGATGATTTTGTGTTAAGCGTTTATGGAAAACGTATTATGATGGAAATAAGTTAAGTGAGTGAAATTTGGCGAATTAGGGTAGACTTTCTAAATATAGAAAGTGAAATGTAAAATAAAAAGTTATTTTTAGAAGGTTTAGTAAGTTGCGTTTATGTGAAAAGTTTTGCCCAAATTAGCTTAGGTTTTTATGAAAACTTAAGGTAATGAAGATAATTAGTAATTAAATAATTAAAAAATAATAATAATATATATATATATGGTGTTTGTTCGACCGGTTTAAAGAAAGAAAAAAAGGAAACAATGTTTGACTATAATTAGGATTCTATTATTATAAATACAAAACTAATAAAACCCTAAATCAATTTTTCTCTCCCTTTTCCCTTTGATCGGCCGAACCCTCAAGCAAGAAGGAAAAAAAAGATTTATTTTTAATCAAGAACAAGTTGGTGATTTAGTGTTTCAAGAATCAAGGTTTAGGTATGTTTCAATTAAGCTTTTATTTAATCTTTCTTTAAATCATGTAATAATTAATATTATGGATCATTAGGGTTTTAAAAACTTTTGTAATTAAGGATATTTTAATCATGCTAGAGTGTTTAGGGTTTAATTAGGATCTTATTGGTGTAAGTGGTTAGAGTTAGATCGCTTTAATTTATGATTTAGAGTTGAGCAGAATTTAAGGCTGTGTTCAACTAATGATATCTAGATGTTAAAAACGTGTTTTGATATGATTCAAAAGCCTAAATTGTAGTTCAAATGGTATATTTTTCAAAAAGTCCAGCCTCGATTGATTTGGAGTTCTGGAAGTTGGTTAAATATTGATTACAAAAAAAGTTGTCAAAACAGTAAATATGTCATGTTTAGGAGGGTTAAGGTTATCCAATCTACAGTGATTAAGTTCTATATGTGTATAAAGAAACCCTAGAAGGAGAGCTTCTGATTTTGTGTCTAAGTATGGTATTTAGGGTCATACTTTTTAGTGTGCAATCATATCCGAATTAGGACAGTTTTGAAGTTGGATTTTATTTGGGATAGTTGCACATGTAATGAGTGGTTGGAAATCACAAGGTATTTAGTAAACTCATAAATGAACTTAGGTGATTTTTGGTATAATTTATAAAGGTCAGCAAGTAAGGGTTTTGAGTTAGTAAAGATACACAAAAGTTTTGCATTTTTGAATAATTTGTAGTTAACTAGTGTAATGTGTTAATGAGGTGGTTAAGGTTGGGCATGGTGTTGGGGTAACCCATGATGGTTAATCACACCCTTAGACATCTATCATATATGTGTTACATGGACTAGAGCTTTTAGCTTGGTCGCGTGTAACCGTGTTTATTTATTTATATAGTTGCATGATAGGAATTAGAAGCTGCGTTTTAAGCATTCAAGTGAGTTACATAGTCCCACTTTTTATTGCGTTTTACACTTGGGATGGAAATGATGCAAATGCTTAAATGAGTTTTAAATTGCTGTGATGTGATGTTGAGATGTTGCCTAGTCAGGAGGATTACTTACGGGTATCTATGGCCTGAGCTAGAGGGAAAAAGTGTTGGTTATGAGGGATCGGATGGGTACGACTACCCAATATATGATTTGTTGGTTTGATTGATTAGATTGATTTGCATGTTAGATTGTATGTTAGTTAGCATAATTGTCATGCGAAAGTATTGTTTTTCAATCACAGTAATTCAGTTAATAATTCTTAGTAATGGATTGAATATGTGTGTCTGAAAACCTATGTTTCTTACCAACCATAATGTTGACGTATAAGCATCATTTTCAGGTATTCAGCAGGATGAGATTAAAGTTAGGAAAAGTGGCTAGATGGACCGTAGGCAGCTGACGAAGTTTAGTTATCTAGAATTCGTTATTTGTTTTGAATGATGAATGTTAATTGTTTTGCTTTGTTAGGATGTATGAATGTTTGCATGTCATGACGTTGGTATGAACTTCGTTCATTTCAATGTCAGGCGCCTTTTGGATTTTGTTGATGTGTTTAGGTATTTTCATGACACTGCGTGTCTAGACCTTGTATTTTATGCATGTTTTAGTTTCTCTATATAGACACCAATGTGTTGTGATGATTCCCTTTCTCGTCGCGCCTCGCGTTTCTGCCTTGGTGGGGTGTGACATCATGTGTGTTTTAATTCTTTACCATTTGTTTTATTATGTTTGAACTAGCTTGTAATCATGCTTTGTTTGTCTTTAACCTCGTCTTAATTTCAATCAAAGGTATTTTTCAAATAATAAGTGTAGGGGAAAATTATCCGGCTTTTGAGCTAAATTCAAACATGTTAAATAAATTGTTTAGATTAATTCGCGTCAGTTTCGAGTCATATGATTGAATTGTTAAATCTCAGGTTTTATGCAGCCATTTGTACAGGAATTAACCTATGGAATCAAGTGCAGGAAATTGTTTAGATTAATTCGCGTCAGTTTCGAGTCATAAGATTAAATTGTTAAATCTCAGGTTTTATGCAGCCATTTGTACAGGAATTAACCTATGGAATCAAGTGCAGGAAATTTTTCATCAAAAACAAAAATTTCATTTTCACAGACTGTGGAGACGGCGTCACGATTAACACGCGACGCCGTCACCGCGATACCTGTGACGGGGTCATAAAAACCCTGACGGCGTCAAACGCCCAGGTCCAGAAAACTTAAAGTTTTTAATTATTTTTGAAAATATAACTTGCATAACATTTAATATATGTATTCTTCTATTACAAACCTGCAAAACCTAATGAGTTTAACAATTCTATCATCCTATCTTTACTGCTTTATCGAGTCAAACCCTAAATTCATATTGTATATTTGTCTATCGCACATTTTATGCTTGGTGTAGTTGTCTTTGTCTTTGATTACAGGTTATATTTGATGAGAAGAAGCTTTGAAGTTCTTAGGAAGTTTCATTGGATGATTCTCGAAGGACGATTTAACCAGTTATTTCATGTTTCTTCTCTATTATTGAGCAAACCAGGGGAGTACTAGTTTCTTTTCCTTGTTTCCTTTTCTCTTTATTCGTTTTTATGGGTACTTATATAGAACATTGGGGACAATGTTCAACTTAAGTGTAGGGGGAAATAAGCCTTAGAAACTATTCTTTCATTTAACATTTCCTTTGTCCTTAAAATGATTGGTAATATATCGAAACATAGCATAAAAGGTGATTTTTACCCAAATTTAAAATTTTATACGACACATACCGACAAAAACCAAGTATTAATAGTGTCTCATGGATAGGAATTTATATGACTAGCATAATAACCCTCAGAATTCCACCCTAAAAATGTGAGGTTCGCCCTTAGATCTTTAGGAATTCGGGTACCCATCATTGGTAACCCATAATGATTTTATCTTTACCCGGTTCGAATTAAAGTTGATCTGCAGGCGTGCATGTCTATTCCGTCATTACGGCCATGTATGCATTGCCTTGTCACCTTTTCTGGAATGTCTGGTGTTAGTAAAATTCATATGAGTGTATCGGTAGTGTATTAAATTCTAGAAATTATTATTGTGATGCATCCCGAGACAGCATAGTAAGTATTAGGATTTGCTTGATAAAAGGAATTAGGATTAACCCATGTTTTAAATATGTAATTGTTATGATGGTCACACCAATCATATAACTATCCCACACCCTTGCCATGCACTCATCATTAGTGCAGGATACCCCTAGTACAACCCTTTGAGCCTATCATTTTTCATAGTTCTCGTAATTTTCTGGTGGATTCCGGATTATTAATGAAGAGCATTGTCACCCTTAAACCAATCGTTACACCCAAAAAGCCTTAGCCTACATTGTATGTACTCGCCTTTAGTACATTATTGTGTTTAACCCAAGTTAGTTATTGAGTACACGGTTGCTAAGTCCTTATCCTTGTAAATACAGTTTTGGGACGATTAGGATTCATGGTAGTATTTATTTCGCGGAGGAATGGGGAAGAAAAGTTAAGTCAATACCCCCATATGTTTGTCAAATGATCTCCATGTTATTTTGATCCACCTCAAATCGGGTTATTAGCTAGGCTGTAAATATCGAGCATGTAAAAGCTCAAGTGTAGGGGTACGTGTTATAAACCCCATGTGATGTATTATGTTATTAAAAAAAATGAGAAAAGAAAAAGAAAGAGATTGATGTAGAGTTGTGTAAAGTTTGTAGATCTTTGTCCGGGTCTTGGCTTAGCAACCAAACCAAAGTGTATTCGTGTAAACAATTAGCTAACCCTTCTACTCCAAATTCACCCAAAGCCACCCAAATGTATCCCATCCGTTTCCGTTTCCATTATATGTTATCTTACACCTACACCCCACAACCCTTTAAAAAATCTCTTAGATAGTAATGAATAATGCTTGCTCCTAGCGGTGGAGGTTTGATCCTTTACCAAGCCTATAGTAATTTATACGCTATGACAGGTAATGAGTGTTGATTTTTTATTTCCCCCTTATGTTATAATTTATTATACACCCAAGTGAAAGAGAGAATCCCAAACACTTATGTGAGGTGCTAGTGTATACTTTCCATGCTGTTAATTACGAGGTCTAGAAGGTTGTGTTGTAAAATACTTTTAAAGAGTAGGTAAAATGACTCCTCGTATTGTTATTGTCTAGATAAGAAAACCTATTTCTTGAGGACAAGCAAATCCTAAATGTAGGGGTATTTAATGAGGTGTCATTTTATACACTTTTTCAGGGTCGTTTAACCTCCTAAATCGTGTGTTTATGCCCAGAATAAGTACTTAATCATTCATTTTTAGGTATTTTGCATTTGGAGGGCATTTGGAAGAATTACATGTGACTTGGGCTCATTTGGAGAAGAAACAGACAAGACTTCGGACCTACGCCAACAACTCTCAAGATAAAGTTCTTAGCGGCTGGAGACGGGCGTCACAGATACAACGTGACGCCGTCACAACAAAGACCAAGACGATGTCACAAGATTCCACGACGGCGTCAGAGCACACGACCCAGCCAAATATCTAGAATATTCTCTTTCATGACGGCGTCACGATTAAAACGCAATGCCGTCACAACGATTTTCCTATATATACAAAGCCGAATTTAGGGTTTTAAGTGTGTAACTTTATAATAAAAAGAGGGTACGAACCCTAGTTCGTTTAGCAGCTGTTAGGGACGAATTTAGGGCATAAAAACCCTATTGTACTTCCTCCAACTCGATGTTTTAATCAAGTAAGGTTTATTTAATCATTCAATATGTTTATATGTTGTTTGATTCATCTATGTTCTTGCTTTATCTTTAACATGCTTGGTTAAACCTCCTATTGTGTTTATTTATGATTGTATGAAACCTAGAATGTATATCTTAGTGGTGTTTCTTCTTGTGATGGATGTACATGTAAGGTCTTAGAAAACTAGCTTTTGTCTGTATCGCTGTTGATATAGCTAAGGAACATGCACTTAGTATACCCTTAGGGGCCTTGTAATAGTCTTCATACTACCTTACTTGTGCGTTGCTCTAACGAAATACTACGTAGACGGCAAGTTCGTGTAATTCATTCATAACTTAGGAAATAATTACACAGATCATCACAAGTGTGACAAAGCAACAACACTAGGAGAAGCAATCTAGGGAGTAATACATGATTAAATAAACATAATCTTTTATTATATTGTTATCACCAGTAGCTTATATTATCATTTAGTTTAATAGCTAAAACCAACCACCTCTCCAATTATATGATTTACTTGCTTTCCATAAAACATAAAAATAAAAAAAATCTTCCCTCAACTCTTAGAATTATGTTAGACCGTGATCAAGCCTTCCCAACCTATTCCTCGAGTGAACGATAACAACCCCCCGAGTCTTGCCCATATTACTACTACAACGATTAGGTGATCTGCCTAGGGAGTTATAAAACTTCGTGTAGAAGTCCTATGACGACCGCATCAAGAGTTATCTTATTCTATCAAAAAATCATTTACATGGCCTACTGATGGTCTTGTTTTTCTTATCTTATTCGTTGTTAATTCTTGTGGCTTAGTTCCATTATTTAGTTCCATTATTACATATTTGGTTTTGGTTTTGGTCGTGATTTTGCTATATACCAACTTATTTGAGCTTATTTCAAAGTTTTTTTGTGGCTTATTCTCGCTGAAAAAGAGCTTGTTTTTCTCAGCTTAGTCAAAAAAAATTTGTGGTGTTTGGTATGTGCTTAATTACACATACCATTTTCCATTAAAAACGGACTTAAATGACTAAAAACGTACCATAAATACATCGTATTTGTATGTTTTGCATTTGTATTGTGCAGGAAACGGATATTCAAGAAAAGGACAAAAAGAAAGCCAAAAACAAACAAAACCGAGCACGGAATGGAAAAGACAAAGTCAAATCGAAGCCAAAGTCAGTCAAAGTCAAAAAGTCAGCAGGAAAGTCAACCCCGACAAAGTCAAAAGTCAACCAAATGAAGAAAATACAACTTGAGGGACTAAAATTGCCAAACCTCAACTTGTATTACAAGAATAAAAAGACAAGGGCTGAGATTGCAAATTGGGTGCAATATAACTTGAGGGGCCAAAACTGCCAACTTACCCAAAACCATCTTTCCCGCCCAATAAAACCTAAGAACCAATCACGGGGTCTCTTCTCCCCTTTTACCCTGCAACCTCTACAACCCCTTGGGTAAGACATCTCCCCCTCCTCCACTATCACCACCCCCCATGTATAATTGCCAAGTTGGCAATCCCACCACTTTCCAAACTTTTCGATAGCTGTGATTGACTCAAAAGAAGCACAAAAAAATTTGAAGGCTGAGATTTATTTTAGAATCACCTCACACAACAAGCACACTTGGGTTTTTGTCTCTACAAAGAAACACCGAAGAAAGAAGAGAAGGAAAACCAAAAAACCAATACCTTAATTCGTTTTTAGTATAAATAGGGCCATTGTAACCCAAAAAAAGGAAGAATATAGTTCTTAGTTAAATTTCAGTTTATTTTTATGCAAATTTTACTCTTCCAAGTCTTGTAACTTTAATTTTCTTCTTAATGCAAATTTGGAGTTTTTAAGTCAATCCCTTAATCTTTGTATTTCCTTTGTTAAAAGCATTACTTAATATGTTTTAAGTTCTTATAAAATCATATAAGTCATTTGTTTTAACTCAAATACTAAGAATTTAAGTAAAGTCAAAAAAAAATTCCACACTCAAATATACCACAGCTTAATGATGATAAGCCAGTTTTGGATGGGCTTATGGACACTACTAGCTTGTCTTTGACAAGCTAGAGCTTGTAGATTAGCTTGTAAAAGCTTAAGTAGCTCTGTTTAAACAAGGGTGTTGTAAGTCTCTCTTTCTCGTCCTTTTCTTATTTACTGTAGATCTGCTTATTAATACTTATTTATTGTTTATGTTTATGCTTTGTTATGATGTTTAGTGCTTATCCTGCTTAGATTTCAGTTTAAAAATGATTTGTGCAAATTTCCTAGTTAGTACTGATAGTATGTTTAGTTAATACTGTTAGACTGATTTAGCTTATTTAAGTGTTTTTTATCGATTGAAATCTGCTTATAAGTGCCTTATTTTGTTATTTGATAATCTGTTTTTAACAATTTAGGATCAAATCAGCTTGAAATATAAAAAAAGAAATGACTTTTGAAAAATTTGAGGACTGTTTGGAACAAGCAGTGCTAACCCATAGTTAGTACTGCTGGTTCTCTTTTGGGATTTTAAAGCTAGCAGTACTAACTCAAGGCTAGCAGTACTAACTCAAAGTTAGTACTGGTAGTTAATACTGTTAGTACTGTTGGTTCATTTTTTTCTTATTAGCTTATTGTTTCTGTTTATTTAAGATTTGCTTAGTTTTTTAGAATAGATTAAGCCCATTTTCATTTACTGTCTTAGGTAGAGCTTATTAAAGCTTATTCGCCTTTTCAAAGTAATTTTAAGAGTTTATCAGTTTTTAGTTTTTTAGCTTATTTGCCATTTTAGTTTATCCTAGTTGCTTATTCTTATGTCTGAGTGCTTATTAGGTATAGTTAAATATTTGTTTTAGCTTATTTGATTATTTCTTGTTTCATTGTGTTTTATTAAAGCTAGTAGTACTAACTTAAAGCTAGCAGTACTAACTCTAAGTTAGTACTGATAGTTAATACTGTTTTTTTTTATTTTTTTTTTTTAATTTTTTTATAATATTTAGTTTTTATTTTTTTTTTTTTTTTTAAATATTTTTTATTTTATAATTTATATATTTAAAATTTATATATAAAATTATTATATATTTTATTTTTATTTATAAATTTTTTTTTTTTTATTTTTATTTTTTTTTTTTATTTTTTTTAAATTTTTATATATAATATATATTAAATTTAATTATTTAAATTTATTTTTATAAATTTTTTATTTTTAGTTTTTTAATTATATATTGTTTTTTTATTTTTTTTTTAAATATATTTTTTTTAATTAAAATATTTTTTTAAATATTTTTATTTTTATTTTTTTATTAATTTTTTATTTATAATTTTTATTTTTTATATAATTTTTTATAATTATTTTGATTATATTTCATATGTTTATTTATATTTTTTTATGAATTAGAATCTTAATTTTTATATTATTTATTTATTATATATATTTAATTTTTTAAATATTATATTTTTAAATTATATAAAATAAATTATATATTTAATTTTTGTATAAATTTTTTATTTTTTATTTTTTTATTTTTTATTTTTTTTATTTTATATTATTAATTTAATATTAATTAATATAAGTGTCTATAATTTTATTTATTTTTTTTTTATTTTTGTTTATTATAATTATTTTATATTTTTTTTTATTTATTTTAGATATTTATTATTTATTATTTTTTTTGTTTTTTTTATTTATTTATTTTTATTTTTATTTTTTAATATTTTTTAATAGTTGTTTTTTAAAATTATTAATAAATATTTTAGTAATATTAAAAATTTTATTTTTTTAATTTTTATTATATTTAAAATATATATATTTTTTAAATTAGTTTTTATTAATAATTTTTTTTATTAATTTAAATTTTTTTTTTTTATATTTTATATTTTATTATATTTTATATTAGAAAAATATTTTATAATTATTATTTATTATTATTTATTTATAATTTTTAATATTTATATTTTTTATTTTATTTAAAATTTTTTTTTTTTTCTTTAATTTATTATAATATGATTTTTTTTCTTTATTTATTTATAAAAATTAATATATTATTACTATTTTTTTTATATTAAATTTTATAATTTATTTTATTTTTTATATTTTTTATTTAATTTATTTAATATTTAATTTTTTTTAATTTTAATTTATTTAATTATTTTATTTATTTTTTTTTTAATAAAAGTATATATTTATTATTTTATTAATTATATAATTTTTTTTTTAAATTTTTTTTTTAAAATTTTTATATTTTTTATTTTTTATAATTTTTTTTTATTTTTTTTTATTTTTTTTATATTTTTTAATATTTTTTTTTTTTATTTAATTATTTTTTATTTAATTAAATAATTTTAATTTTTATTTTTTTTTTATTTTTGTTTTTTATATCAGAATATTTTTATTTTTATTTATAATATTATAATAATATATAATTTTATTTTTTATGAATATTAATATTTATAAATTTTTTTTATTTTTTTTTATTTTTTATTATTTTTTTAATATTTTAATATTATTTTTTTTTTTAAATTTATTTTTAATTTTTTAATTATTTTTTTTTATATATTTTATTTTTATATTTATATTTTTATGATGTTAAATATTAATATTTTTATTATTTTTTTTTATAATATTGTTTATTATTTATTTTATTTTTTTTTTTTTATTTAAATAATATAATTTTTAAATATTTTTATTTTAATATTTTTTTTTTTATTTTTTAACTTTATTATATAAATATTTTTTTTTTTTTTTTTTTAATTTTATTTTTGTTTTTTTAAAATTAATTTTTTTTTTATATTTATTAATATTTTATTTTTTTATTTTATATTTTAATATAATTTATTTATATATCTTTTTATTATTGTTATATATTTTTTTAAATTAAATTTTTTTATAATTTATTTTTATTTGATATTAGTTTAATATTTTATTTGTTTTTTTTTTTATTTTTTTATAATTTATTTAATAATATAATAATTTTTTTTTATTTTATTTTAATATTTATATTTTTTTATAAATTAATTTTTGTTATTTAATTAGTATAATTATTTATTTTTATTTTTATTTTTTTTTATTTTTTTATTTTTTTTTTTTATATTATTTATATTTTTAATAATTTTTAATATTTATAAATTTTTTATTTTTTTTAATTTTTTTTTTTTTATTTTTTATATTTATATTTATTATTTATTTTTTTTTTTTATTTTTTTATTTTTATTTTTTTATTTTTTTTTTTTTTTTTTTACTTAATATATATATTTTTTTAAAATTTTTATTATTAAATTTTTTTATTTATTTATTTAAATTTTTTTTTTATTTTAATTTTTAATTTTAATATTAAAAATTTTTGATAAAATTTTTTATTTAAATAAAATAATTTTTTTATATGGTATTTTTTATCTTTTTTAATAAAAAAATTTTAATTTTTATTAAAATTTTTTATTTTTTAATTTTATATTTATATTTATATTTATTAAAAATAAATTTTTTTTTTTTATTTTTAATATTTTAATATTTTATTTTTTTTTTATATATATTTATTATATAAATATTATTATTTTTTTATTTTTTTAAAATATATAATATTAATATTTTAATTTATTTTTTAATTTCTAATTTATTTTTTTATAAGAATAAAAAAATTTTATTTTTATATTTAATATTTTTTTAATATTTTTATATATTTTTATTTTATTTTTTTATTTTTTTTTTATTTTTATAAATTTTTTTTTATTTTTAATTTAACTTTTTTTTTTTATATTTTAATAAAAATTTATTTTTTAAATATAAATATATTATTTTTTTTAAATATTTAAATTATTTTTTATTTAATTTATTATAATATATAAATTATTTTTTAATAAATTTTTTTTTTTTTTTTTTTTATTTATTTATCTATTTATATAATATTATAATATATATTATATTTTTTATAATTTTTTATTATAATATTTTATATTTATTTTTAATTATATTTTTTAGTATTTTTAATTTTTTAATATTTTATATGTTTTTATGTTTTTTTTTTTAATTTTTTTTTTTATAAAATAATATTAATTTTTTTTAATTAAATTAATTTATTTTATTTATTTTTTATATTTTTTAATATTTTTTGTATTTTAATTATTATTTTTATATTTATTTTTTTTTTTATTATATTAATATTTTTTTTTATTTTTGTAATATAAATTTTTATATATACTTTTAAATTCAAATATTAAAATATTTATTTAATTTTATTATTTATATTTATTTAATATTTTTTTTATATATAAATATTTATTATTTATTTTTTTTTTATATTATTAATATTTTTATTTTTTCTTTTTTATATATTAAATTTTAAATTTTTTATATGTCAATTAAATTTAAATAATTATTAATTTTATAATTAATATTTCAATAAAATTAATATTTATTTTTATTGTAAATATTATATCATTATATATATTTTTTTTTTTTTTAATTTAAATATTATATTTTTTTTATTTAATTTTTTTTTAATTATTTTTTTATTTTATATTTATTTTTTTTTTATTTTATTTTTGTTTTTTTATTTTTTTTTATATTTAATTTTATTATTTTATAATTTATAATTTTATTTAATATTATTTGATAATTTTTATTAATATTTATGTAAATTTTTTTATTTTTTATTTTTTTTATATTAAATATTTATATAATAAGTTTTTTTTTATTTATTTGATTTAATTTTTTTTTTATTTTTATGTTACGCAAATATTTTTTAAAAAATATTTCTTTTTAATTTTTAAATTTTAGTTTAATTTAATAAAATAATATTTATTATATTTTTTAATAATTTTATTTTTTAATTTTTAATATTAATATAATTATTATTAATTTATTTGATAAAATTAAATATTTTAATACAATATAGTTTTTATTAATTTAATTTATTTTTTTTTAATTATAATTTTATTTTAATAATATTTTTTTAATATTTTTTTTTTTCTTTTTTTATTTTTTTTTTTCAAATTTTTATTATTTGTAATAAAAGTTTATTTGTATTTTTTATAATAAGTTTTTATAATAAATATTTTAATTAATTTATTTATATAATTATTTATATTTTTTGTTAATAATTTTATTTTATTAATAATTTTTTAATAAATTTTTTAAAATTAATTTTTTTTTTTTAATTTTTATAAAATTAATTTTTTTATTTTTTTTTTTTTTTTATAAATAATTTTTTTATCAATAATATATTTTTTAATATTATTTTTTTTTTTAATATTTTTTTTTTTTAATTGATTTTAATAATATTTTTTTTTTTTTTTTATTTTAATTTTTAATTTTATTTTTAATATTTTTTTTTTATATAATTTTTTTTTATTTTTTTTAAATTTTTAAAATAAATTTATAATTAATTTTTAATATTATTATTTTTTTTTTATATATAATTTTTTAATATTTTTTAGTTTTCTTTTAATTTAATTTATTATTAAAATAAAAAATACAAACTATATAAACATCTAATAATACAAAACAAATAAAAAAAATCAAAAAAAAAATACACAAAAACAATAACCCCCATGAACAAATACAAAAAAAAATAAAAAGACATAAAACAATCCAAAAACAAACAAACCCCTAAAACTAAATTACAAAAAAAAACCATTAAAACACAAAAACAACCAGCACAAACACAACAAATAATAAAACAAAACAATCACAAAAAATACAAAACAGCCAAAAAAATACCCAAACCAAAACACAAAAAAACCACACTATACAACCCACCAAACCAACCCAACAAAAAAAAAAAAAAAAACAAAAAAAAGAGACACAACAAAAATACAACACCAAAAACAAAACAACAAAACACCAAAAAGCAGAAAAAACACAAAACAACAACAGAACCAGAAAAACACGGCTCAAAAAGATAAAACATCAAACACTCAACCAATCATCCAAAAAAAAAAGAAAGCATCCACAAAAACAGAAAGAAAACAAAAAACCAACAAACCAAGAACACAAACTCCCAAAAAAAAAACAACTAACCCAACCATAAGAAACAATATAACCGCCCTAAAAGAAAAAAAAAACCAAAAAAACAAAAACCATCCAAACTCCACAATGAGACCCACAACCCCCCACACAAAACCAAACAAACCACAAAAAAAAACCCAAAACCAACACAAACAAACAAAACCAAAAAAATCCCCAACACCCACCAAAAACAAAAAACACCAAAAAACAAAAAAATCAACCCAAAAAAGAAAAAAACAACGAAAAACACAAAAAAAAAAAAATCGAAAAACAAACACACAGCAAAAAAAAAAAAACCCAACAATACAAACAAAAAATAAAAAAAAACACAAAGAAACAAAAACAAAGAATACACACCGCACCAAAAAAACACAAACCAAACAAAACATAAAAACCATACAAATACAAAGCTAACCAAACACCTAAAACAAACAAAACAAACCACCAAAAAAAAAAAAACCCCACACCAAACAGACCACACACACCAAAAACCTCCCCTCAAAAACTCAACAGAAACCATAAAACAAAAAAAAAAAAAAGACGCAGCAAACAAAACCCAAACCCAAAACACAATAATAACAACACACGAAAAAAAACACAACACAACAACCCAAAAAACAACCAAAAAACAAAAAAAAAAAACCACATCACACAAAAACAAACCAAAAAAGTAAAAAAACAACAAACCAAAAAAAAATAAAAAAACAGAGATAACCCAAAACCAAAAAAAACAAAAAACAAACAATAAAAAAACAAAACCCCACAACCCAAAAAAAAAACACAAAAAAAAAAAACCGAAAAAAAACACATAACAAACCCCCCAACAACAAAAAAAAAACACCAATTAGACTCACCAACCCCACCCTCCTCAAGCCTCCCCACACAGATAAAATCCATCTCACCAAGACAAACCAACAAAACCACCAAACAATAAAAAAAACAAACACAACAAAACAAAAAAACAAAAACAAAAAAACAAACACAACACCAAAAAACCCCACACATAAAAACAAAACAACACACACCCCAAAAACACAAAAAAACAAACCACACCACAAAAAAAAACCAAATAAAACCCCAAACCAAAAAACAACACCACAAAACAAAACACAAAAAAACCACACAAAACCAAAAAGAAAAAAAAACAAAAAAAATCGAAAAAAAAATAAAAAAAAACCAACCAAACACACAACAACAAAACGAAACACCAAAAAACACCACTACAACACATACCTCTCCCCTCCACCTCTCTCAAAAATACAAACAAAAACATAAGATCACAACAAACACACGATAAAAACAAAAAAACCCAAAAGAAAAACCCACCCACAAAAAAAAAATCCCCCTTCACACCCCCACAAAACAACCCAGAAAAAAAAAAAAAAAAACCACCCATTAAAACGACAAAAAAAAAACCAAAAAACAAAACCAAAAAAACAAAAAACAAAACGCAAAAAACACAAGCATCGACATAACAAGAGACAACAAACAAACCCACCAAACAAACACAAAAAAACCCAAACAATAACATCATCAAAAACAAAAAAAACAAAAAACCAAACACAACCAACATAAAAAAAAATACAAAACAAAAAAAACCAAACAACCACAAACAAAACAAAAATCCAAACCAAAAAAAACAAAAACCTCGCCCCCCCCCCATCAACAGGCACACCTCCCTTACATGCCGTGGCTACAGCCTCAAACCACCAATAAAAACACCCATAAACTATTTACCCACGCGCACGATCGACACAAAGAACACCCTGCCAACCCCTGATAAAATACGCCCGTTGCGAAGTTCCCGTCCTCTTTTTCTTAATTATTAATATTTCCTAAAGACTGCATCTATAGCTTAATTATTATTACCAAACTTTGCATAATTACTACTTTATCATGAGTGTATAATGCTTATCATTGCTTAGTTGTTAGTTTAAAAGTGATTTGTACAAAGTTACTATAGATAGTACGTTAAGATAATAGTTTATACTGTTAGAATGAAGAATCATCTTATTTAAGAGTCTAATATCATGATTGAAATCTGCTTATAAGTGTCTTATTTTGTTATTTGATAAACTGTTTTAATCAGCTTAAAATAAAAATAAAAAAGCAAAATCGATTTAGTAGAAACTTTGAGGACTGTTTGGAACAAGCAGTACTAACCTATAGTTAGTACTGCTGGTTCTCTTTTGTGTTTTATTAAAGCTAGCAGTACTAACTCAAGGCAGCAGTACTAACTCCAAGTTAGTACTGATAGTTAATACTGTTAGTACTATGGTTCACTTTGCTTATTAGCTATTAACTATGTCTTGCTTATATTAAGAATTGCTTAGCCTTTTAGAGTAGATTAAGTCCATTTGTCGTTTACTGTCTTTAGTAGAAGCTTTATTTAAGCTAATATCGTCCTTTTCAAAGAATTTAAGAAGTTATAAGTTTTTTAGTTTTTTTAGCTTATTTGTCATTCTAGTTTATTCTATTTTTGCTTAATCATATGTCCGTAGTTCTTAAAAGGATAAGTTAAAATATCTTTTTCAGCTTATTTCCTTATTTCATTTGTGTTATTATTAAAGGCATCAATACTAAATCAAGCAGCACACTAAATCAAAGCTAAGCAATACTAACTCTTATAGTTATACAGGCTGAGTTTCCTCTTGCCGTAAATTTACTTAATTGCATTGTTAATTAGCATATTTAGGATTATGGAAGAAGACTAGCATAAAAGTTTGTTTCAAAGTTTTGCTTATTTTCTTAGCTTAATTTAGGTCTTAAAAGTGCTATTTTCATAAAATTCCAAAAAAGTAGTGTAAACATTTTTTGCTTATTGTGTTTAATCTAGATCTTTAAGTGAAAAAGTGAATAGGTGGGATTAATAAGAACTCATTGGTGAGCTTATTTCCTAAAGCCCACTTTTCAGTTTGGCTTATTGGTGATTTTAGCTTATTTTGAATTTGGCTTATTTGAGAAAAAGTTAGAGTTTACTACTTTTTGATGCAAATTGAGTTAAGTTAAGTTGTGTTTGGTTAAAAAAGCTTTTTGGAATCAAATTAAGCAACATATAAGCTTTCCAAAACATCTTTCCCTTTTGAATTTGGCCTTAATTTGAGCTTAAACTTCGCAAAATACCAAAAACCAAAATTTTAGCTTACTTTCTGCAATCATCAGCTAAATTGGCTTTTTGGAGCTTATAGAGTGCTTATTTTCGCAAGGTGTCTTTATTAAAGTTGCTTAAAAACATGTTGTGAACAACTTTCGTGTTTTGCGTTTTGGCTAAAAACATCTTTTTAAAATCAGCACTTTGAGGACTTGGACTAAAAATCGAGATTGGGGTTTAGGGTAGAAAAAAAAAATTAATTTGGTCTTTTGTCACAAATAGTCCCTGTCGTTAGTCCATTGTTAGTCCTTGTTAGTTTTAGTTTAAATATTAGTTAGGTTTAGTTTTAATTAGTTTAATTAAGCTTTAATCATTAGATATAATTTAGGGCTTTTATTTTTCTTAGTTTTCTGCACTTTTTCTCCATCTAGTGTAATTTTTATGAAATTTTTTTTGGTTAATATTTTTAGCTCTAGGATTATTTTTGTAGTTTTTAATCATTTAAATCTTAAAAAATTCATAAAAAATAAAATAATTATCCGAAAAATATTTAACTTGTAGAAATAGAAAACCAATCATAACCTTGTCATATTCAAACATCGTTTATCAATTCGTCATTCGATTTTCCATTCAAGCCTCGTTGGGACATAACGACCCGGGAATCAAACTTCCGGACACATATATATTTTATTTTTATGAACTCTTAATCAATCATTGGCTAAAGGTAATTGGTTGAGTGTTTGCTATATTTATATATAAATTAAAGACAAGATCAATTTTGGCGCCTTTTCGGGAGGCTGAAACGATTATCGTTACGTTTGACAATTTGTGTTTGAATCTGTGAATATTTTTCTTCTATAAAAATCTAGAAAATTTACAGAAAATATTTTTCATTTCTTTTTATTAGTATAATTATCATATAAAAAAAAACCAAAAATATAAAAACATTGTGCCATAAAAAAAATTCACAAATTGGGCTAAACAAACCAAAAAATATAATAGCTCAATTAAGGTATTATTTCTTTAATAACTTCCGGTAACATGTTGGTTCCAAATCGAACAAAAGATTTAAAAACTTGCCAATTGTGTCGCTTACTGACGTACGGCTCACCTTGAAAAGTTATACAAACTAAAAAGTGGGTAAAGGAGGTTGTTCCGAGGAACAAGACCCGAAGGAGAAATAACTTCGCGCCTATTCCTACTCCCCGCTCTCATTTGTGCGCTTTTTATTTTGAGAGCTGAACCGTTAAGTAATGTAGATTATTTGGTTGAAGTTGTCTTAACTCATTGTCCGTATAAAATAATTGTGAATAAATCGATATGAAAAACCAAAAAAAAATAGTGTAAAATTTCTTTTATATTTCAGTTTTGTAGCAGCCAATGCACACGTTCTCGATGCCTTAAACGTCGACAACAACAGGTCCGACAAACTACCGTTGAATTCACCAAATCTGAGAAACCAAATAACAATCAGAAACTCTCAATCCCCCATAGATACGATGGACAATAAACGAACTAGGGCGTCAATTACTCGAAGCACCCACCGAGGGTTACGAGGAAGCGATCGTGAAGTTCTCGAAATTATCGAGGCAACAACTTTGAGTCAAGCATGTTATACTTACTCTTGTTCAAAACAAGTCAATTTTTTGGACATGATAAAGGAAGACCAAGCTCACTTTCCGATATTACAACAAGATCACTTCTACGTAATGAAGTTCCAGAACGTCCACGAGTACGTCGGGTTAAGCTTATGCATTTCTCATTTTCCCTCGAGGGTGCCGCTCGAATTGGCTTTGAAAAAAAGAGCCCGAGCCCCCTCGATCGATTCTACATGGTATGATCTTGTTCGAAATTCTCCATTAACAATTCTCCCTCCCTCTAAAACAAAAATCTTCGAAATTAAATCACGAGATTTCAACAAAAATTTGATCAAACGATTTTACCCGGGCATGGGACCGATTCAATGATCTTTCTAGGGATGCCCGCATCATGGGTTTTCCAAATTGCATCAACTCGATACCTTCTATAATGCCCTAAATTCGAATGAATCAAGATTCATTGACTCCGCTGCGGGAGGTAACGTTCTGGATAAAAGCCTCGAGAATGTGGCCTAAAAATCATCGAGAGCATTCCAAAGTTCGTCAAACACGTAAGCAAGGCCCATTGTTTCCAAAGTGAGTATGAGCTCTCTACCCACAGTTTCATATCCGATGTGCTAGAGCTGAAAATATGGTTAGAGCATTTTTATTCTCGAAAAGAAAAACCAAACCCCAGCCCCCTGTAAAAGCTGGTAGAGCAAAGTTGTTAACTTGTGGGGGTGGTCATTCTTACCAAAATTGTCCCAGCCACCCGATGGCAACATTACGTGACAATATTTTTCCAAGATAAATGTGTCTCAGAGCCCGCTGCGGAAAATTTCAACCAAGAAATACCGGTTACCGACCTTCGAAATGGTTTGCAAATCAAATTCGACCAAAATCGGGGGAACAATTTTAACCAAAATCGGGGAAATAATTTCAGTCAAGGACCAATTTACCAACCCCAGGTTAATCAACCACCAGCTTATCAAGCTCCTGTTTACCAAGCTCCCGCTCCTCAAACACAGGGTGTGTCTAAGACCGATTTTGATAGCTACGTAAAGGCTAATGATGCGGTTATGAGGAATATGCAAAACCAAAATCAAGTTTTGCAAAATTAAGGTCAAAACCTGCAAACTCAATTGAACAACTTGGCTACTTCGAATCAAAGGCTTGAAAGCATGCTAGGTAACTTTATCAGAATGAATGCCGCCTCTACTTCAGGTTCAGGAACTCTCTCGGGTAACACCGTTACTAACTCGAAGCAGGATTTGAAATGTATCACCACCCGAAGTGGTGTTGCTTATCAAGAACCCACGATTCCCTCCACTTCATCTTCTTCTCCGAAAGTAATGAATCGTGATACCAAGGTTACAAAGGACACGATGCTTCCTACTAATAACGGAAGCACCGAAGACGTCCAACCTCTGGTTGTTCAAGTCCAATCTCAAAATCCAACTTCCGAGCCCGATGTTGCTCCCGTTAGTGCTCCGATGCCTAACCAACTAACATCAATTCCATTTCCTTCAAGAAGAAATGATGAAAGGCGCCGTGAAAAATCTAACTATCAAATTGAGAAATTCTACAAAATCTTTAGAGATTTGAGTTTTGAAATTAGCTTTACGGATGCCTTGACCCTTATGCCAAAATTTGCCTCGACTCTAAAAACTTTAATCGGAAACAAAGAGAAGTTGAGTGAAATGGCTAGAACTCCATTGAACGAGAATTGCTCAGCAGTCATCCTAAACAAGTTACCGAAAAAACTTAGAGACCCTGGCCGATTTCTTATTCCATGTGAATTTTCTGGGATTAATACATGCAACGCCTTGGCCGATCTCGGCGCAAGCATTAATCTTATGCCATATTCTGTCTGGAAAGATCTCTCTCTTCTCGAACTAACCCCGACTTGCATGACGCTAGAGCTGGCAGACCGTTCAATCACTGAACCAATCGGTATCGCCAAAGACGTCCATTTAATGGTGGGAAAGTTCTAGTTTCCAGCAGATTTCGTGGTCGTAGATTTTGAACCAGACCCCCGAGTACCTCTAATTCTCGGGAGAAGTTTCTTAAAGACCAGTCGTGCATTAATAGATGTTTACGAAGGTGAAATAACCCTTCGTGTTGGCAAAGAGGCCATCACATTCAATCTGGACCAAACTTCGAGATACACGGCTAATTACAATCATATGATGACAAACCGAATCGACGTCATTGAATTAGCAAGTGAAGAATACTCGCAAGAAGTTTTAGGTTTTTCCGATTCAGTTGCATGCGGTAATCCTTCTCCGTATTACAATCTAATTGTTTCAAATTCTTCACCAACACTAACTCCTTTCGGGGATAGTGATTTTCTCCTTCTCGAAGAAGCAAATGCTTTTATAGCTATCAATGACGAGCCAATTTCACGGGAAATTAATGCTACTTACTATGATCCGGAGGGTGACATTCTTATTCTGGAAGCACTTCTCAATAGTGAACCGTTACCTCCTCTTCCGAATCATAAAGATTATTCGCCCGAAATTCGGGAAGAACTCAAAGTTGTTGAAGCTAAAACCGTTAAATCATCAATTGATGAGCCTCCCGAGGTTGAACTCAAGGACTTGCCACCTCATTTAGAATATGCATTTTTGGAAGGCGACGACAAGTTGCCCGTCATAATTGCGAAAGAGAATGAGGAAAAGGCCGCTCTGATCGAGGTTCTAAAGTCCCACAAGCGAGCCATAACTTGGAAACTCTCCGATATTAAGGGTATTGACCCAGAGTTTTGTACCCACAAAATTCTCATGGAAGAGGACTACGAACCGACGGTTCAGCATCAAAGGCGGGTAAATCCAAAAATCCACGACGTCATCAAAAAAGAGGTTGAAAAACTTCTCGACGCCAGATTAATTTATCCGATCTCTGACAGCCCATGGGTAAGCCCGGTACACTGTGTACTGAAAAAGGGTGGCATGACCGTCATCAAGAATGATGAAAATGATTTAATACCGACTCGATTGGTCACAGGGTGGAGAGTATGCATCGACTATAGAAAGTTGAATGAAGCTACCCGAAAGGACCACTTTCCTTGCCCTTCATGGATCAAATGCTCAAAAGACTCGCGGGAAATCAATACTATTGTTTCCTCGATGGCTTCTGGGTTAATTTTTCTCAGATTTCCAAGACCCGAAGGGACCAAGAAAAGACAACATTTATTGCCCATACGGAACGTTTGCCTATCGCCGCATGCCTTTTTGACTATGCAATGCACCTGGCACATTTCAACGATGTATGATGGCAATCTTCCATGACATGATTGAAAAAATAATGGAAGTGTTTATGGATGTCTTTTCAGTCTTCGGGGATTCTTTCTCTACATGCCTATCCCATTTGGAAAAAATGTTAAAACGGTGTGAAGATACCAATTTGGTCCTAAACTGGGAGAAAAGCCATTTTATGGTGAAAGAAGGCATTGTTCTTGGACACAAAATCTCTAAGTCGGGAATTGAGGTCGACCGAGCTAAAGTTGACGTTATCGCCAAGCTCCCTCACCCGACTACTGTGAAAGGTGTCCGTAGTTTTCTTGGGCACGCCGGTTTTTACCGACGTTTCATACAAGACTTCTCAAAAATAGCCCGCCCAATGACTCACTTTTGTAAAAGAGACTCCATTTTTTTCTTCTCAAGAGTGTATCGAATCCTTTTAATACACTTAAAAGAAAATTGGAACCGAGGCTCCAATTTTGATTGCTCCTGACTGGGACTTGCCCTTCGAACTCATGTGTGATGCAAGCGACTTTGCAATTGGGGCAGTCCTAGGGCAACGAAAAAACAAGCATTTCCAACCAATTCACTATGCCAGCAAAACAATGACCGAAGCTCAAGCACACTACACTACGACCGAAAAAGAATTGCTTGCCGTAGTGTACGCTTTTGAGAAATTCCGGTCATATCTCATTTTGTCCAAGAGCATAGTGTATACCGACCATTCTGCTTATAAAGTATCTCTTTCACTATAAAAGGATCTAGCCAAGACTGATGCGGTGGATCCTTTTGCTCAAGAATTTCGATGTATCATCGGACAAAAAGGGAGCAGAGAATCTGGCCGCCGATCATCTTTCCAGACTTGAGAACCCTCATCAAGATAAACTCGAGAACAAGGAAATCACATAAACATTTCCCCTCGAAACTCTTGGATTATTTTTTTTTTGGTTGCTCTTCGTGTTGATAGTACCCCATGGTTTGCAGATTTCGCAAATTACCATGCGGGGAACTTCATTGTCAAGGGAATGTCATCACCAGCAAAAAACAAGTTTTTCAAAGATGTCAAACACTACTTCTGGGATGACCTTCTATTCAAAATCTGTGCGGATCAAGTGATCCGACAGTGTGTGCACAACAAAGAAGCTCTCGACATTCTCGAAGCTTGCCACAATGGGCTCATCAGGGGACATTATGGTGCAAATCTTACCGCCAAAAAGGTCTTTGATGCCAGATTCTTTTAGCCTACAATTTACAAAGATGCCCACGAGTTAGTTAAAAATTGCGACTATGCAAGACAAGGATATTTTTCACAAAAGGGATGAGATGCTCTAAAATTCTCATCTTACGTTTGTGAAAATCTTTGACGTTTGGGGTATAGACTTCATGGGACCTTTCCCATCATCAAAAGGAAACAAATACATACTTGTGGCTGTCGATTACCTATCAAAATGGGTTGAAGAGAAAGCGCTCCCCACCAACGACGCCCGAGTAGTTTGCAAATTTCTTAAATCTCTCTTTGCCAGATTCGGTGCCCTTTGTGCCATCATCAGTGATCGTGGAACACATTTTTGCAATGATCAGTTTGCAAAGGTCATGCTTAAATACAGAGTCACTCATCATCTCTCCACCGCGTATCACCCACAGACAAGTGGGCAGGTTGAGGTATCGAATCATGGTTTAAAAAGAATTCTTGAAAAGGACAGTGGGCGGAAAATTTTTTTTTTTCATGCCTCTTGGTCGACAAACTGGATGACGCTCTATGGGGACTTACGTATAAGCGTAACAAACATTCCAAGGGTGCACTCCGTACAAGCTTGTATATTGAAAGGCCATGGCATCAGCCGATTGAGTTGGAGCACAAAAGCTACTAGGCCCATTTATATCATGCAGACTTTGATCTCAAATAAGGCGGGTGATCAACACATAAGGTCAACTTTATGAATTAAGTGTACTGCGGATCAAGCCTATGAACTTTCTTTGATTTACATAAGAGTAATGCTAAGAGGATCATGAACGCAATGATCCAAAAAACCGTGTTTTCAACGTCGGTGATCAAGTCCTCCTCTTTAACTCAAGACTGATAATTTTCTCTGGCAAATTGAAATCCCGCTGGTCAGGACCATTCATCATTGTTCAAGTCTTTCCGTATGGCGCTGTTGAGTTATCCTAAAACTCCGAGCCAAACTTCAAAGTAAGGGTCATCTCCTAAGCATAATTTTGGATGGGGATGTCCTGCTTGGGATATTCCGGATCTCCTAAACCTTCCTAGGACAATTAAATTCGGAGGTTTGGGTCCAAGCTTTAATGACCTAAACAAGCGCTTCGTGGGAGGCACCCCATGCTTATCCTAGTTTATCCGTAGTAGTAGTGTGCTAGCTTAGTAGTAATGAATAAGTGTTTTTGTTGTGAGGAGGCTTGCCTCTTTCCTTTTCCATGTTTTATGTTTTGTGTTATATTGTCCAGGATGTCTCGGATTTTTGAAGTCTCTCGTGCTCGCGGTTTTTGTCCTTCGATAACAAGAGCTTCAAATCCTCAGCTTCATTTTGGGAATCCGATATCCAAATCTTATCGACTAACGTTTATCTTTAAGCATAATTAATAAACGGCTTAGGATTTATGTAGAAACCCTTCGTAAAAACATTGAGGACAATGTTTCATTCTAGTATGGGGGGATCTTGATTTGATTGTGCCTGCATTCGTTGTTTTCACGTAATCCCGTTTTTACCACCAAAATTTCAAAAAAAAAATGAAAAAATTTAAAAATCTTCAAAAATAAAATAAGTGTTTTGTCACAATTTTGACTTTCCTGCTGGGTAGAATAAGAGTAAATTTTGACTCGATCGAGCGTGTTGAACTCTAGCTTGTTCCTTAACATTTAGACTAAGCATTCGCGAATATTCGCGAAGAACGAAAAATGATAGTGTTAATTATGAGTTGGATGCTAAACAATGATTATTGGATAATTTAAGAGCTCTTGTGTGTAATTTGTCGCTTTTTATCCCACATAAGCTCTTAACCTGATTAATATACGTGTTACTTTGGAGCTTAACTTAAATCAATAATTTTTATGTAGTATATAGCAAAAACTTTAGCCTTAGTTCAAATTTATACTTGAATTTTTCAAAAAGATGTCTTCCCTATATCATATAAAAAAAATTAAAAAAAAATGAAAAAAATGATGAAAAATGAAAAAATATAATGAATATAAACTATGGGCTGATAAAAGTTTGCTGCATCTTGCCGGCTCACAACCGATGTTGCAGCCTTCTAAAAGGTCGAGGGTTACAATTGCATAAATGTTTATATTTAAGTGTGACTTAATAAATGTAAGACCTCTTTTTGTTAAATTCAAATATGCTTTTGAACTTTGGCTATTCTATTTTATAAGCTATGTATATACGGAAAACCTGTAGGTTTTTTGGACACCTAAGGTCCGTGAGGCCGTTACTAGTCTCTGTGGAGGCATGTCAAAAGCCTGGTCACTTAAACCGCAAGGTTGAGGATATGCCGAGGACGAAAAGTCGGGCTATTGATAGTGAATGATCTCGCCTTCAAACTCATTATTATCGGGTGGAACGTGAAGCATGGAATTTTGCAAAACATTGATCCAAAGTTGAAATTCACAATAGCACATACACTTAAAATATAATAATTGTCGGGAAGTGAAAGTTTAAAACCAAAATTTGCAAATATGAGTAGTGTTTAGCATCTTAACTCATAATTAACGGTGATTTTGTTTTAAGCTTGGTTTGGAATAAGTGAAAAGTCGGGAACGATGAATTTATCCTTTTTGGGGCATTCTCGGATAGAAATGCATCTTGTTCTATGATCCCTAAAATTTATAAAATAACGAATGTCAACCATTCTAGTTAGTTGCTTAATATGAAAACTACAAAAAAAAATGAGAAAAATGAAAAATACAAAAATATGTGTAGGAATAAGTGTATATATTTAAAAAATGGTAAAGACGGGGGCTTTTCAAAACTTATGAGTCTTTAATTCCCTTGATGAACGCTTAGCTACTTTTCGAGGTATTAGTCGAGGGGGATCAAGGATTTTAGTTTTCTAAGAATGCTTACTTTAGCATTGTGTGAGGGAGAACGTCAATGGTCTTAGTATGGGGGATTTTGGTATGTGCTTAATTACACATACCCTTTTCTCATTAAAAAACCGGACTTAAATGACCAAAAACGTACCCAAAAATACTTTGTATTTGTATGTTTTCACTTATCTTATGCAGGAAACGGATATCCAAGAAAATGACAAAAAATCAAGCAAAAACGGACAAAACCGAGCACGGAATGAAAAAGCGTGAAAAAAAGACAAAGTCAAATCGAAGCCAAAAAGTCAACGGTCAAAGACAAAGCCGACATCGAAGAAATATTAAATGGGCCCACCCGTACCCATCTAATGGGCCGGGTCGACCCATTTATACATTATATGAAGACTTAAGGCCCATTTCAATTATAAAAGCCCA
This sequence comes from Tanacetum coccineum, assembly GCA_026074375.1. Classification (NCBI taxonomy): domain Eukaryota; kingdom Viridiplantae; phylum Streptophyta; class Magnoliopsida; order Asterales; family Asteraceae; genus Tanacetum; species Tanacetum coccineum. Next base: position 29,903 of record BQNB010005802.1, on the reverse strand, counting down.
ATCCCAAAACCCTTTGAAAATCCAAACGGGCCCAAAACCAAAACCAAGCCCATTACCTTTTTTTTACTTAAGTTAAGCCCAATATAACTTAGAGGGGTTGTTTCTGCCAAACTCCCAAAGTCAATTACCATAAGGACTATGTTTGCAATAAGCATATATAACCTGGAGGGCCAAAATTGCCAAACCAGAAAAACTTTAACACCACATGGACTTAATTTGCAAACAAAACATAAGACTTGAGGGACCAAACCTGTACACACACCAAACTTCACCCCTGACTTGAACTATTGTATATCTTCTAAATCATTTCCCGCCCAAAACCTGTGCCCATCACTTTCACCTCGTTTCCTGTTCACTCCCCTCCAAAAACATCACCATTAATCACCCCACACCCACACGGGTTGATGCCACTGTGGCAATCCCAAATGATTCTATTGGGCAAGGAAATCAAACGGCTTTGATTATTCGGATTGGTGAGCAAGCAAAGATTAAGGGCCAAGATGGACTTTGGATTCTACACACACAACAAACACACTTGTGTTTCTGTCTCAGCAAAGAAAACACAACCAAGAAGAGGACAAAAGAAAAAGGCAGCCAAGTCCTTAGTCGTTTTTGTATAAATAGGTCTATGTGTAAGCCATTTTAAAGTAGTAAGTAGAGTTTTAACCTAGCTTAGTTTTTTTTTACTTTTACTTTTCCTTGTAATGTTTTTCTTGTAAGATTAATGAAATTCAGCTTTGATTTTTAAAATTCTGTTTTAAGTTATTATCAAATTAAAGTGTTAACTTTGTTCTAAAAGCTCATTTATGCTCTTATATAGCTCTTTTGTAACCTGTTCCAATATAAAATTTTTTTTACAAAAACTGTTAAGAAAAACACAAAAAAAAATCACCCCTCAAAATTACCTCAGCAAAATATTGGATGATAAGCAAACAATGGAAGTGCTTATGGACCCTCACTAGCTTGTTTTTAACAAGCTAGAGCTTGTAGAATTATTCCATTAAGCCCTGTTTGAGCAAGGGTTTTGGTAAGTTTCCATTTTTATTTTTGCTTATTTTACTGTTTAAGTGCTTATTTACTGTTCCTTTTTGCTTATTTGTGCTTATCTTAGTTATTGGATGCTTATTTGTCTAGTCTTTATTATCTAAATGCTTTGTGTTTGAGTTTTACCTTAAAACTGCCATTTTTAGTGAAATTTGACATTTGCTTATTTAGCTTATTGTAGTGCTTATTCTTGGTTAGATTATGCTTATTTATGCTTGTTTTATCCTTATGTTCACCTGTCTTTAGAAATCTCAGCTTAAATCATGCTTTTTCAGCTTAAAAATTTTGATTTCATATTTAAAGGATTGTTTGGCACAAGGCCAAAATGGGTCAGTATGGTTCTTTTAATGGGTTGGGGTCACTAAGACTGATTTAACTATCTAGATTATGGTCTAATTAGTAGCTTTAATTAGTTTTTATAGTTTAAAACTTAAAAGTTAAGTTTAATATGGCTATAGTTTAAGTCTGTGACCATTTTGTTTTCTAGTTTTGCTTATTTTGATATTAAGCTTAGGGTAGTTATAAATCCACATTTTCTTGTCCATTTTGAGTGTTATGGTGCTATATGATTTAGTCAAGAGTGCCTGCATTTGTTGATTTTGGTTTAGCATTGCTCTGTCATAATCACTTAGCAATTTGATATGTCCCATGTTTAAGCTCAAAATTAGATAAGCCATAGTTGTTTTTAGGATCTGCAAATTTAAGCACAAACTCATTAGGGACCAAGCTCAATCTGGTTGAGCTTTTTAAGCTCTTGCATAAGCATACAATAGCTCAAAATTAAGCCTGCATTTTTGGCTTTTGTCCTTTTAAAAATCAAACACTCAGTTGCTACTGAGTGTCTCAGGCTTTTTCATAAGCCCTTTTGAAAGTTGAATTTTGTTTCAAACTTCTTTTGAATTGGTGATCCTTGTAGCTTAATGGCTAAGCTTTTTCAGAAATATAAGCCCTTTCTCCTCAGGATTCCATTTTCAGTCTTATAAATAAGCCCAAAAGTGCCCTTTTGGGCTGTTTGGCTAAAAAATTTGCCCTGGTGCTGAGATTGCTTATTTGTGCTTTCTTGTGTGTTTTACTTGCTTATTTATGCTCTTAAGTGCTTATTGAGTGTATTTAGGTCCTTTGGTTTGCTTATTTTTTCATTTCTTTTGCCTAATTTGTCAATAAGCCATATAGTTCAGCTTTAAGACTTAGTGTTAAAAAGAAAAATCTGCCTGACATAGCCCTTTTCATTCACTTTTTAATTGCTTAATTTGTTTTCAAAATTCCTTTAGATCATTGATTTAGACAGAATTCAACATACTCTTTAAAAGTATATAAGTCACATAGCCATAAGTTTCTTCTTCCTGTCTTAAAAATAAGCCTAGAGTCATCCCTTTGTCTGATTTGTATAAAATTTTGTATCAGATAGGATAGCTTATTAGCTTTTCTTAGCTTATTTTTCTTTTAATTTGGCTTAATTAAGGTCTGCTTTGCTTATTAGATTAGTTAAGTCTGAATTTAGCTTATTGTACCTTTCAGTTGCTTATTTAGTCATAAAAAGCCTCTTAGACTTATTTAAGCCTTTCTGTCTGATTGTTTTGCTTATTTGCTAGTTATAAATTTGTTGTCTTTTTTAAAGTTGCTTATTTTTAGCTTGTTAAAAAAGTTGTAAAAAAAATGGAAATAAATTTTTTGTATCAGATAGGATAGCTTATTACACACATGAGCTCTTAAGATTTCGCAAACTACCATGCGGGGAATTTCATTGTCAAGGGAATGTCATCCCAGCAGAAAAACAAGTTTTTCAAAGATGTCAAACACTACTTCTGGGATGACCCCTTCATGTTCAAAATCTATGCGAATCAAGTGATCCGACGGTGTGTGCACGGCAAAGAAGCTCTTGACATACTCGAAGCTTGCCACAATGGACCCACCGGGGGACATCACGGTGCAAATCTCACCGCCAAAAAGGTATTTGATGCCGGTTTCTTTTGGCCCACTATTTACAAAGATGCACACGAGTTGGTTAAAAATTGCGACTCGTGCCAACGATAAGGAAAAATTTCACAAAGGGATGAGATGCCTCAAAATTCCATCCAAGTTTGTGAAATCTTTGACTTTTGGGGCATAGACTTCATGGGACCGTTCCCATCATCAAAAGGAAACAAATACATACTTATGGCTGTCGATTACCTGTCAAAATGGGTTGAAGCAAAGGCGCTCCCCACAAACGACGCCCGAGTTGTTTGCAAGTTTCTTAAATCTCTCTTTGCCAGATTCGGTGCCCCTCGAGCCATCATCAGTGATCATGGAACACATTTTTGCAATGACCAGTTTGCAAAGGTCATGCTTAAATATGGAGTCACTCATCGTCTCTCCACCGCGTATCACCCGCAGACAAGTGGGCAGGTTGAGGTATCGAATCGTGGCTTAAAAAAATTTTGAAAGGACCGGTGCGCGAAAATCGTGCCTCTTGTTATCGGGACAAGTTAGATGACGCTCTATGGGCCTTCCGTACAGCGTTACAAAACACCCCATCGGGTGCACTCGTACAAGCTTGTTGTATATGGAAAAGGCATGTATCTGACGATTGAGTTGGAGCACAAAGCTATGGGCCCTTGCATGACCAACTTTGATTCTCAAGAACCGCGGTTGAGATCAATGTAAAGTTCAAACTACTTAATGAATTAAATGAACTGCGTGATCAAGCCTATGAAAAATTTTTAATTTACAAAGAGAAAACTAAGAGGATCCATGATGCAAAAATCAAAAACCGCGGTTTCAACGTAGGTGATCAAGTTCTCCTCTTTAACTCAAGATTGAAAATTTTCTCCGACAAGTTGAAATCCCGCTGGTCAGGACCATTTACCATTGTTCAAGTTTTTCCATATGGCACCGTTGAGTTATCCTAAAACTCCGGGCCAAACTTCAAAGTAAATGGTCATCGTCTGAAGCACTACTTTGGAGGGGATGTCCCTGCTATGGATATCCCGGATCTCCAAACCTTCCCTAAGGACAATTAAATTCAGGGATTGGGTCAAGCTAAGTGACCCTAAACAAGCGCTTCGTGGGAGGCACCCCATGCTTATCCTAGTTTATCCGTAGTAGTAGTATGCTAGCTTAGTAGTAATGAATAAGTGTTTTGTTGTTGTGAGGAGGCTTGCCTCTTCCATTATCCGTGTTTTGTGTTTTGTGCTGTATTGTCCAGGATTGCCCGGATTTTTGAAGCCTCTCGTGCTCGCGGTTTTGTCCTTCGATCACAAGAGCTTCACATCCTCAGCTTCATTTTGGGAATCCGATATCCTAATCTTATCGACTAACGTTTATCTTTAAGCATACTTAATAAACGGCTTAGGATTTACGTAGAAACCCTTCGTAAAAACATTGAGGACAATGTTTCATTCTAGTATGGGGGGATCTTCGATTTGATTGTGCCTGCAGCCGTTGTTTTCACGTAATCCCGTTTTTACCACCAAAATTTCAAAAAAATGAAAAAATTTAAAAATTTTCAAAAATAAAATAAGTGTTTTGTCACAATTTTGACTTTCCTGCTGGGTAGAATAAGAGTAAATTTTGACTCGATCGAGCGTGTTGAGCTCTAGCTTGTTCCTTAACTTTTAGACTAAGCGTTCGCGAATATTCGCGAAGAACGAAAAATGATAGTGTTAAGTATGAGTTGGATGCTAAACAAGGATTATTTGGAAATCTTAAGAGCTCATGTGTGTAATTTGTCGCTTTTTCTCCCATAAGCTCTTAACCTGATTAATATACGTGCTACTTTTGGAAATTAAACTTAAATCAATAATTTTTATGTAGTATATAGCAAAAACTTTAGACTTAGTTCAAATTTATACTTGAATTTTTCAAAAAGACGTTTTCCCAATATAAAAAAAATGATGAAAAATGCAAAAATATAATAAATATAAACTGTGGGTTGATAAAAGTTTGCTGTATCTTGCCGGCTCACAACCGATGTTACAGCCTTCTAAAGAAAGCCCATAGTAAGAATAATAATCCGAGACTGATAAAAGTTTGCTGCATCTTGCCGGCTCACAACCGATGTTGCAGCCTTCTAAAAGGTCGAGGGTTACAAATTGCATAAATGGTTAATATTAAGTGTGAATAAAAGATCTCTTTTTGTTAAATTCAAATATGCTTTTGAACTTTGGCTATTATATTTTATAAGCTATGTGCATACGGAAAACCTGAGAGTTTTTGAAACCTAAGGTCCGTGAGTCCCGATACTAGTCTCTGTGGGGTGTCAAAAGCCTGGTCACTTAACCGCAAGGTTGGGATGTGCCGAGACGAAAGTCGCTACATGGGATGATCTCGCCTTCAAACTCATTATTCTCGGGTGGAACGTGAAACATAGAATGTTGCAAAACTGATCCAAAGTTGAAATTTGAAATCAGCACAAACACCAAGAATATAATAATTGTTGGGAGTGAAAAGTTTCACAAGTTACAAATATGAGTAGTGTTAGCATCTTAACTCATAATTATACGCGGTGATTACGTTTAAGCTTGGTTTGGAATAAGTGAAAAAGTCGGGGACGATGAGATTATCCTTTTTGGGGCATTCACGGATTCGAAATGACATCTTGTTTCTATGATCCCCTAAAAGTTATAAAATAACGAAAGTCATATAAGTTAGTTAGTTGCTCGAAATGAAAAATACAAAAATATGGTAGGAATAAGAGTATATCTTAAAAAATGGTAAAGACGGGGGGCTTTTCAAAACTTATGGGTCTTTAAATTCCCTTTGACGAACACTAAGCTACTTTTCGAGGTTATTAGTTGAGGGGATCGAGATTCTTAGCTTTCTAAGTGCTTACTTCATAGCATTGCGTGAGGACACGACAATGTCTTAGTATAGGGGATATTGGGTATGCCGTTTAATTACACATAACCTTTACCATTAAAAATCGACTCAATGACCAAAAACATCAAAAAAACATTGTATTTTTGTATGTTTTTCACTTATTTTGTGCAGAAACGGATTATCCACAAAAAGGACGAAAAATCAAAGCAAAAACGGACGGATAAAAAACTTATGAGCACGGAATGGAAAAGCGTGGAAAAGTCCAAATTCAAATCGAGCCAAAGTCAACAACATGTCAAGACAACCCGGAAAAGTCAACGATCAAAACCGGAGCCGACACCGAAGAATACTTAATGGGCCCACCCGAACCCATCTAATGGGCCGGGTAAACCCATTAGTATAATATTGAAGACCAAAAGTTTAAACAAAGGCCCAACTCTCTTTTTATATAAAACCGTCCCAAAACATGCACACATGGCCCAATTCTACTTCTAACCCTCGTTAAGTCCCTAACCCTTTAACCATAACTTCGTTAGTCCCTTTAAGGACTAACTTTGCAAAACCTCTTATAACTTTGAGGGGTTGTTCCTGCCTAACCCTCAAAGTTATTATACCTACAAGGGCCACGAATGTAATTAACTTAAAAGAGATGTAAAAGGGATCGAAAATTGCCAACACCACCAAACTCACCCCTGCCACCCAGATATATAAACAAACATCCTTCATCCAAACTTAAAACCTATCTCCCACTGTTTCACGCTCTCCTGTGCCCCCCTCCTTTACCACTGTTCACAACCAGGCCAAAAAACCCATTTATATCCACCCTCCCCACGCCCCACATGTCTCTTGCCACCTTGGGCAATCCCCAAGCTTCTAATTCGTCAAGGAAAAAAATGCCCATAGTGATCATAGAGACTTGTTGGCTACGTCAAAATGGACGGCAATAGGATGGTGCTTGTTGCTCACTCACACAACTAAAACACATTCTTTCTGCCTCACAAACAAACAGCAAGAGGAAGAGACAAGAAATAAGAACCTAGAATGTTCATTAGCTAATATAAATTAGCCATCTTGTAAGCCATGGAGGCAGTAGTTTTTAGTTAGTTTTAGTTTAAACCAATTGTGATTTTTAAAATCATTTTAAGTTATTGTCGTTTAAAATACTAAGTATTGTAAACTGTTTTTAAGCATTAAAGGAAGATTTGAAGTTTTCGTAGTAAGCTTGCTTTGAGTTAATGTTGTTATCATATGTTCTAAAGCTCAAATAAGCTCTAAATACTCTTTTGTAACCTTTTTCAATATAATTTTTTTTACTTAGATATAAAATCTGTTAAGAAAAACACAAAAAAAATCACTCCTCAAAATTACCTCAGCAAAATATTGGATGATAAGCAAACAAAGAAGCCTTATGGACCCCCCACTAGCTTGTTTTTTTTAACAAGACTAGAGCTTGTAGAATCATTCAATAACCACTGTATTAGAGCAAGGGTTTTTGGTAAGTTCCATTTTTATTTTTGCTTATTTTACTGTTTTAGTGCTTATTACTGTTCTTTTTACTTATTTTGCTTATTATTAGTTATTGGATTCTTAATTGTCTGGTCTTTATTATCTAAATGCTTTGTGTTTGAGTTTTACCTTAAAACTGCCATTTTTAGTGAAATTTGACATTTGCTTATTTAGCTTATTGTAGTGCTTATTCTTGGTTAGATTATGCTTATTTATGCTTGTTTTATCCTTATGTTCATCTGTCTTTAGAAATCGCAGCTAAATCATCTTTTGCTGCTTAAATAATTTGATTTCATATTTAAAGGAGAGTTTGGCAACAAGGCCAATAATGGGTAGTAAGGTTATTTTAATGGGTTGGAGGTTCACTAAGACTGATAGTAACTAGCTAGATTATGGTCTAATTAGTAGCTTTAATTAGTTTTTTATAGTTAAAACGTAAAAGTTAATGTTAATATGGCTATAGTTTAAGTATGTGACAATTTTGTTTTCTAGTTTTGCTTATTTTGATATTAAGCTTAGGGTAGTTATAAATCCACATTTTCTTGTCCATTTTGAGTGTTATGGTGCTATAGGATTTAGTCAAGAGTGCCTGCATTTGTTGATTTTAGTTTAGCATTGCTCTGTCATAATCACTTAGCAGTTTGATAAGTCCCATGTTTAAGCTCAAAATTAGATAAGCCATAGTTGTTTTTAGGATCTGTAAATTTAAGCACAAACTCATTAGGGACCAAGCTCAATCTAGTTGAGCTTTTTAAAATCTTGCATAAGCATACAGTAGCTCAAAATTAAGCCTGCATTTTTGGCTTTTGTCCTTTTAAAAATCAAACACTTAGTTGCTACTGAGTGTCTCAGGCTTTTTCATAAGCCCTTTTGAAAGATGAATTTTGTTTCAAACTTCTTTTGAATTGGTGATCCTTGTAGCTTAGTGGCTAATATTTTCAGAAATATAAGTCCTTTCTCCTAAGGATTCCATTTTCAGGCTTATAAATAAGCCCAAAAGTGCCCTTTTGGGCTGTTTGGCTAAAATTTTTGCCCTGGTGCTGAGATTGCTTATTTCTGCTTTCTTGTGTGTTTTACTTGCTTATTTCTGCTCTTAAGTGCTTATTGAGTGTACTTAGGTCCTTTGGTTTGCTTATTTTTCCATTTCTTTTGCCTAATTTGTCAATAAGCCATATAGTTCAGCTTTAAGACTTAGTGTTAAAAAGAAAAATCTGCCTGACATAGCCCTTTTCATTCACTTTTTAATTGCTTAATTTGTTTTCAAAATTCCTTTAGATCATTGATTTAGACAGAATTCAGCATACTCTTTAAAAGTATATAAGTCACATAGCCATAAGTTTCTTCTTCCTGTCTTAAAAATAAGCCTAGAGTCACCCCTTTGTCTGATTTGTATAAAATTTTGTATCAGATAGGATAGCTTATTAGCTTTTCTTAGCTTATTTTTCTTTCAATTTTGCTTATTTAAGGTCTGCTTTGCTTATTAGATTAGTTAAGTCTGAATTTAGCTTATTGTACCTTTCAGTTGCTTATTTAGTCATAAAAAGCCTCTTAGACTTATTTAAGCCTTTCTGTCTGATTGTTTTGCTTATTTTCGTGCTTATTTGTGATTTGTATAAAAAGTGTTTTTATTAAAAGTGCTTATTTATAAGCCCTTAAGACTTTTGTGAAAAAAATTGGCAAAAACAAAAACGTTGGGAAAGTGGGAAGCCCCAAGTGAGCCAAGGCTCGAACTCGGGACCTCTACCACCCTCAACCAACGCTTTACACACCACACACACAACCATCTGCCCTTGGGTCTTTCACATGTTGTAACTTGCACAAACAATAAATATAAAGGCTTTTTAGCCCGTTTGCCTCATAAGCCCTTTTGGCTTATTTCCAGCTTATTGAAATAAGCTGGTTCGTCCCATTTATTTTTCATAGATTCTTTATAACTTAAGCTATTTTCTGTAATTTTTATATATTTTTATAAAATCGTTTAGTATTTTTTATAATTTATTTAGATTAAAAACTTAAATAATTCATAAAAAATAAAATAATAATCAGAAAAATATAAATCTTTTTTTAAAAATTTTATTTTTTCATATAGTATCTAGGAAAAATATAAATGTTTTCGTAGGGTCATTTTTGGAAAAGTTTGTTTTTTAAAGAACGGGATTCGTTCCCGTTTTTGTTTCTTCGCGTTTTTAGCTCAAATCACCCCCGTTTTTAATCTAGTTTTTTTTAACAGGCTGATTTTGTCACCCTTTGGGTCTGACGCCATCAGAATTGCCTTGACTTAAGTGTTGCTTATAAATAGAACCTCATAACTTTGTTTTTTCTAAGCCCTAAACCCTAAGTCGGGTTGTGGGGTTTACGGGGTGTTTTTCTAGCAACTTTAAGACCCTATATCATACCTTAAATGTCTTTTAATCCATGGTTTGTCTATCGAATCTTATCTTAGTTATGTCTTCAATTACTATTTTTGATTATGATTTTGATTGTTCTTCATTCATTATGACAGGCTAATTTTTTATTGTGTTTGCTTAGATGTTAAAACGCTAAGTTTGTTTGTGTATTTGTGTTAGTTGATGATTGTTGATGTTTATTGTGCATGTTTGATTGAAGATCCATATGTTTACATACTATAATCGATTGATTGATTTGTAATAAACTAGTGTTGCATGATTAAGAAACCTAAACATGTAATCGGTTTATTCTTGGTCATTTAGCAAGCTAAAGGCCTTTAAGATGTGACTTAGAAACTTAAGCATGGACAAGTTAGTTTGTGATTTGTATGTAAGTATGTGTTAGTTAGTCAAAAGAGCAACCTCTAGGCTAATGAGTGATACTTAGCAACCTAAGGTCACATACGTCCGATTGAGCAACCTCATATACATTGGCCATATGTGTAGAAGGGCGAGGGGATGTGGGCGTTTAACCGAGTCATATTAGTTTCAAACCACCATTAATAATGTATCTAACTAGTTAAGCACAATATGCATACAAAATTAGAAAGAATTTCATCTAAGTAAATACACCTTTATTACAACTATGTAAACCCTTAGTAGTTAAGTATCTTTATTTTAATTAGTTAATTAGTTTATAAACCAAATCTCTTCAACCATCATTTTTACTTGCTTTAACTTAAATATAAAAATACCAAAAAGACTCACCCCCTCAACCCTTAGATTTAGACGACATACACTTCGAACCTACCTCACTATTCCACTAGAGAACGATCAATCCTCCTGACTTATCTATACTACACTACAACAATTAGGTACTTTGCCTTAGAGGGTTGTAAAACTTTTGCGTTTACAACTTATCCGCATCACTTATATCATCATTATACAACACCATGTATCACCAACCATATTTCAAACTAGAGATTAGATAGGTTTGTGTTTAGTCCTTAAAACACAAAGTGTTATAGGTTTGTTGTGTTTCGCACTTATACCACAAAGGTTATAGGTTTGTTGTATTTAGACTATAAAACACAACGAGTTTGACTGTACCCAAAGAAAAACTCAATATCTAGCTTAGTATATGGTAAACTTGTAAACAACGTTATAAGATGTTCTCCGTCGATAAAAGAGCTTGTTGAACTAATGAATATTAAATAATAGTTTTAAGCGATCTTATATGTAGTTTGAGATGTGATATGTGAGAAATCACATATCCTTTCTATATCAAAAATGTCCCTAAAAGATAAAATTGCGCATAAAATGCTTGTATATTGCTTGTTTTGTCTTTGTGATTGTGTAGGTACGGATATTACAAATAATACAAGAAAACGGTCAAAAACCGGACAAACACGGACACGAGAACGGATAGAGTGCACAAGAGCCGGGGGTTTGATAGCAAGAAGGGTCAAAAAGTCAACCCTTGGTCAACCATGGTCAACAAGTCAACTCTGGTCAAACTTATAAAGACAAAATTCCAAAATAACCAAAACAACCCCTTGAAATTAAACCAAATTGCAAAAATAACCCTTAAACCCTAACACCGTTATCTTTTTATTAATAAAAGATAACGGTCGTTATCTACATATAAACCCAAAACCCATTTCATATAAACCGGCCCATACACCCCAACCCGTGGTCAAAGCCCAAACACTTGGGTCAAACAAAGATATAAAAAGAAAGAAAAGGCGCGGGAATTCATTTTTACTGTTCATCTCCTTCTTCGTTTTACCTCCCGTCAAAATCAAAGGGTAAATTGAAATTGAGGACGTGGCTCTATGATTCGAGTACCAAGGTACAAGCTGGCAGAGTTAGACGTCATGAGAGGCTCTCATTGGTCGAAGCCCACAAGAAGGGACACGCGGATAATTGAAAGAAGCACACCAATGATTGGATTTTTGCACTAAATTTAGTGCAAAAGAAGCACAAGTACTCTGACACACGGAATGCCACGTTGGCAATCCGTGTGCTCATCATATCAAATCCAACGGACCATAAATGAGATAAAAGGATTAAGGGCTAAGATCATGGATAAGAGGAGCGGGCTAGACTCCTAGAAGCTTCACTCAACTGCTATATAAAGAGCTCTCCTCACTCACAAGATCATCTTCTTTTTCTAGCTTTTTATAGTAGCTTAATTTAGTTTTAGCTAATGTAATCTTAAAATTCAGTTTTCAGCTTATTGTAATCTTCATTTCCAAAGTTTTGTATTCAGTTTTAAATCAATAAAATCATAGTTAACTTGTTTACAATCTGTTTTTACTTATAAGCTTTTATATATCTCAAATGCTTCTATTCAATTATTTCACAAGCTACTCTTATAAGCTCTTCATAAGCTCTCTAAGTCTCTAAGCTTAGATTGAGCTCAAATTAATCATTTAATATACTTAAACATTTAAAATCAGTTAATACCAATGCTTAAAATGGGTTTGGTTGCTTTGGAAGATGAACTAGCAATGGAAGAGATCATAGGACTTAACTAGCTTATCCTTGTGATAAGCTAGAGCTTGTTGATAGCTCTTTGAGCAAATCAAGCCTTTGTTAAGCTAAGGCTTTTGTAAGTCTTCTTTAAATTTCAAGTCTTTTAGCTTAATAATTGCATTTGCTTATTTTTTTTAGCTTATTTCTTGCTTATTAGTGCTTAAATCTGTGTTATTATGCTTATAATGAATGTTTGAATATCTGTTTATGAGTTATATAGCTTAGATCTTAGTTTACTCTATTTTGTCTTTTAAATCTGTCAAAAAACCAAAAAAAAATAGCATTAGCTTAATCATTGTTGTTTGATCTGATTTTTGTGTTTGAGAATGATAAGTAGTTGTGTTATAAGCTGTTAGACATCTGGTATTCAAGTTTTGTTCATTAAATTCAAACTCCATAAGCTCAAATAAATTTTCATAAGAATAAGGGGGTGTTTGGCTCAGCAGTACTAACCACAAGTTAGTACTGCTTGAGACAATTTGGTCTTAAGCTTTTGATTTTAATCTTTCAACTAAGTCTGTTTTAGCTAGATTCATAAGCTAGGATATAGATGATTAGTTTTTCATAAATTAGATTAATATAAGTCCACAATTGTTAAGATCTTTTTTGAATTTTAAGCTTGAATCACTTCTAGTAATTGAAATGACCTTATTTGTTCTTAGTTTGATGATTTATAAGTATTAGAATCTGTTTCTTTGGTCTGCATTTTGTCTAGTTTAATTTGAGTCACAATTGTGCAAACTGCTCCAGTTAAGAAAAACAGAAAAAGGTCTTTTTCATCATCAATTTTCAATAAGTAAAAGTTGTTCTTAGATTTAGATATTTAGCACACAATTAGGTCTAGGGTAATAGTTAATGGGTTTCAATTTTCTTTTTGAAGTTAAGCTTATTTGAGTATCTGTTTTTAGCTTTAAAAACCTGCATTTTCATTTTCAAAAGCCAAAGTCATTCCTAGTGCATTCTAAGTATAAGCTGTTTTCATTGAGTTTTTGATTAAGCATTTGAGTTTCAAAATTCTATTCAAAGGTAGTTTTAGAAAGCTTATAGTATAAGCTTTAAGATGGGATAAGCCATATTGTCATAAAGTTCCATTTGAGAGCTTAAAATTAAGCTCAAATGTGCCTTAAGAGGCTGTTTTGTTTTCAGTTTACACTAAAGGTGCTTATTTCTTTATTTTAGCTTATATGCTTATTGTAATTACTTATTCAAGTTTAGTTTAGCTTATTAGGATAGTTTAAGCTCATTTTAGCTTATTTGGTTTTGCCATAAGCTTATATGAGCTTATTTGCCATCTAGTGTAAAAAATTTAAGTGTTTTTAAGCTTTTTAGCTTTTCTGTCTTTTAGCTTATTGTCATTGCTTATTTTTGATCTCTAGTGCTTATTAGATATAGCTTTTCATTTGTTTTAACTTATTTGTCTTTCTCAATAGCTTAATTTCCTAAAAAAAAGCCAAACAGTTAGTTTTCTTAGGACTTAGAGTGTTTAAGCAATCCTGTCTTATTTAGCTTATTTTTTAGCTTATTTGTGGTTTATAAAAATAGTTGTTTTACAAACGTTGCTTATTTTTAAGAGTTTTAAAAAGTTATAAAAAAATGGAAAAAATTAAAACACTTAGGAAAGTGGGAAGCCCTGGGTGAGCAAGGCTCAAACCCGGGACCTCTACCACCTTCACCAAGTGTTTTAACACCCACACCCTTAACCATTGTGCTACAATAGCTCATCCGGTATTCCTTTGCATAATTTATCTTTTATACACGTTTTAGGCATAATAGTATAATAAGTTGTTTTAGCTTATTTCGCAGCTTATTCGATAAGCTGTGTTCCCGAGCTTATTTTTTTATTTTTATAATTTTTTCAAGCTATTTTCTATAATTTTTTCAGAATTTTTATATTTAGTTTAGTATTTTTAAACATTTATTTTTATTAAAAACTTTAAAAAATCATAAAAAATAGAAAATTAATCAAAAAAATATAATTCTTTTTTAGAAAATTTTCTTTTATCATATAGTTTCTAGGAAAAATAGTTTTGTTTCCATAGGGTTAAAATTGCAAAATTTCAATTTTTAAAGAACGGGGTTCGTTCCCGTTCACGTTTTCCGTGTTTTTAAACTCATTTCAATTCCGTTTTTGTTCTAGTTTTCTTTAAACTTACTTTTTAGTCAATTAGAGTATATTAAAAGTGAAAAATTCATTTTAGGTTTGATTTTGGAAATTTAGGGTTTTTAATCACCGTTTAGGGTTCCCGTTTTGCGTTTTTAGTTCAAGTTTAAATTCCCGTTATTAAAGTTAGGTTTAATTGTCCTTTAATTTGCTCACTTTTAGGATTTTTAGGAAATAAATCATCTTTGAACCAATTCAAATCATTGTCCGAACAACAAACGTGGTCTCAATTTCATAAATCTTTGGGAAAACGACCCGGTAATCACTTACCGGTAAATATACGTATTATTATATATAATCGTGAGAATTTTCCTTTCTTACTTTATCCTCAAGGGTAGTTTGGTAATTTCATATATATTATATCATTATACGTGTATATAATTGATAACGATCAGACTTCTACACTAACTAGTGGATATCCCTGGGTAAATCCCTCCGGTTCTGGCTGGATCATGGGATTTGAATACCTATGCCTAACCACCTTATATCTTCATAAATTTAAGTACATGGTCGGAGCTCATGTTCGTTTGGGAATATTCCTCATTCACAATCCTTCCAAAAAATCATTGAAATAATCAATCAAAGTGTTTGATATAAAATATCAAATGATTACACTTTGAGAGTTTTTTCAATACATCACAAAAGCTCCCCCCCTTAACATGTGCAATCGGTAATCGTAGTATAATGCAAAGTGTGGATGCATTGAATCTATTTTATCTGATCAACGTCTGTTCAAAACAAGATTAGACTCCAGTTTAATCACATTTTCTCCCCTTATCCAAAATGTTAATCCCTTGATATTTTGGATATCAATTGATTAAACGTCCGGGGACAAAATGATACAGAATAACTTATAAGGAACATTTTAATGCTCCCCCTCAATAATTGAGGGTATCTAAGATAGTGCTGAGAACAATAATTTGAAAATTTTAAATTTACTAAGAAATTCTTGAAAATTTTGTACTCGAGCACTCCTTATTATCACCATAAGTCTACACTACATATATACATATTCACATGTTTATTATATACGAAGATTTGACCTGAATGATGAGAACATCATATGATGAAATCATATGGTCCTTTGTAGCAGCCATAGGTCTCCTTCGTACAATCTCCCACCAACAAACTTTTCTAAGCTCCTCATTAACATTCTTTCTTTCAAGAAGTTGTTAATCTGATCTTTCTCTGTCCAAGCACTCTTCATAGCTCTCGTCATTATTCAACTTTCCTTTCCAGTTACAAATCTTGCTTTTCAAACTCAAGTATGAAACAGAATTCAGAACATATGTTAAAACTTGATCTTGTGTGGTTGGTGATGTCGGTGTTGAAGTTGTCTTAGCTTCCCCCTAAACCAGCAATCCTTTCTTGAGTAGATTCAGAACTTTCTTGCAAGCCGCATTCAACATCTTGATGTAAAAACCCTAGATAATCCGAATTACACAAAATAACTCAAACCGCAACACCAAAAGCAAGTGGAAGAGCTCGGACACCGTATTTCTTCCCTTACATGATAGTAATGATATAGAATTGGGGGGGGTTTAACACCAAGTCAACTAAGTCCCCGATGTCACATAGTATTCCCATTAAGTAGAGTGAAATGATAACACCTAAGTCAACTAAGTCCCAAATGTAGACATTTCTTCCTGCAGGATACTGACTATTTAAAGGAATCATCATACCTATGTGTACCTCTTTCATTAAACAATTCTACCCTTTTAATAATAAGCTTAGTGATTAACCGTTTGAGGAAGCCTTTATTGAATCAGTAACCAATCTTCTCACGCTTAGAATAAATCTTCTTACAACACTTCCCCCTAGTATCTTAAATGATGCATACTTGAAATCACAAGATATCTCTACCCCTATGTAGTTGAAATAGTGCACCCAAAAGTAACAAGTTAAACACTGATTTTCTCTGCGGTTATGACATTTGTCTTCCCGGAATGACTCAAATTGAAATTAGAGGTATGAATTCTATCAACGTGGTACTCATTATCTTTCTTTATACATTCCTCCCCTTTCAGGTGTTCGATACCATCAGAATTCATGCAAAAACCTAGTTACCACATATAACTCGAGATCGTGTTCGAAGAATTGATAAGCTTAAATCTATTCCGTGAGAATCAACTAAGTCTTAAATTGAAAATAAGTCCATAACGTTTTAAATACATGACATCTAAAGCATGTGTAGTTAAAATCCATTAACTCCCCTTAAATTAGATCGTCATTATTAAAATCTTTATCCTTTAATTTCGTGATCGTTAGTTTTGAAAGACCGTTTTAAAAGATTATTATGACGATTTCTCACCCCTCAAAAATGACCTGTTTGTTCTATTAAAGAGTTGTTTTCATTGTTTGAGTTCGAATTGGTCCCTTTGAAAAATCTTATTTGTGATTACTGAAAATACTAGATTCATGTGAAAGACAAAACTTTTTACCAATAAAAATAAGATTTCTCTTATTTTGACAAATAAATGCACTGACACGTACATTAAATTGTATAAAGGAAGCACGGGTTGTGATGCAAAGTAATCACAAGCCTTTGCATGGTCATAAAGTAGACCATGCCCGAGAATAAATTCCCATTGAGAGGTCCATTTTTTCTTTTGAAATCGCTGCGCGTTAAGATGATGACCAGTAGTGCTATCTGAAATAATAGCAAGCCATATGTCATGTTTTCTATTCGAACTTTATTTACAGCTTTGTGCCATTGTTGAATGACATTTCTGAAGCCGTAAATATTATCGATGCTAGAAAGCATGACATGAAAATATATTTTTGTCTTTTTCTGATTTTTAATTTTGTATTTTGTTTTTATAAAATTTTGAAAAATGAAAAATCTTTTTGGTTTTTATGGTTTTAAAATATATACATTTTTTTTTGATACGATATTGATATAGGTATTCTCACTACTATTCATCAACTTCATCTGCCAATTGTTTCAGAGTCTCCGGCGTAAAACTTCGCATTCCCAGCTTGTTGATCAGAAATTCAATTCTTTTTCGGCCAAGAGCTTTAGTGAAGATGTCTGCCAGTTGATACTCTGTATTGACAAAGTAAAGTTCGATCACCCCATTCTCAACATGCTCCTTGATAAAGTGAAATCTGATGTCTATATGCTTGGATCTGGAATGTTGAACGTTGTTGCAGCATAAGGCAATAGCGCTTTTGTTATCATAGTACATTGGAATTTTATTGAATCCAAAGCCATAGTCGGTAAGCTGTGATCTCATCCAAAGGATTTGAGCATAACAGCCGGACAAAGCAATATATTCACTTCACGTAATGGGATAATTCGCAGCGCTTTTCCTGCCTTTTAGACGACCAGCTAACAAGTCTATCACCCAAAGGTTGCATACTACCAATAAGTGCACGGCGTGTATCGTTGACAACATCACATGATCCGCATCTGCAAATGCTGTTAGAGCAATCAAAGAATCCTTCGATACCATAGAC
This sequence comes from Tanacetum coccineum, assembly GCA_026074375.1. Taxonomy (NCBI): domain Eukaryota; kingdom Viridiplantae; phylum Streptophyta; class Magnoliopsida; order Asterales; family Asteraceae; genus Tanacetum; species Tanacetum coccineum. Next base: position 12,008 of record BQNB010005802.1, on the reverse strand, counting down.
CCCGATGTACGGTTCCTTTTTAGATACCGAAAGATCCTCTTTACCGCATTTAAGTACTTTTTGGTAGGCCGAGCCTGATACCGGACCCGGGGCACACATAGCATATATCAAATTGAAGGTCAGGATCTACTATCAGTAAGAAAAGGGAGGGTGCCAATCAAACCACGATAGTGTGACGGATTCTACGGCTTTCCCTCTTTATTTATAATATGTAAAATTTTTATCATTATATTTTATAATTATTATTTTTTAATCCTCATCTAGTTTGGATTTCTCCACCATTGAGTATCCACTAGGTCACAAGATCAAAACCGTATTTCTTTTAAAGAATACAAGGGCATATTTTAATTGCTTAATAATGATGCTCTGGACTTTGAGAAAACTTAATCCTAAGAAAAATGAGATTTTTCCGCATTATTGACTCTTAAATTTTGTACACATTATTTTTATAAATAGCACAAAGTTTCAGGTGTAGAAGCAGTAAAGGATAATATCATCACGATATATATTGTAACCAAGAAGTAATTCCTTACTTCCATGGGAATGAACAGAGTCAAGATCCACGTAGCCTTTAGAGAAGTCTTGGGATATCAGGAAGGGAAGACACCATATCTTACTCACGGGATCGCGTGGGAGCTTGTTTCAACCTAACGAGCTTTTTCAGCTTGTATCAACGTTATTTGGGGTTATCTTTATCCACAAATTCCATCCGCTAGGCTAACATAAAGCCTCGTTCCCTGCAGATTACCAATCAGAACCGCATCTTCAAATATATTTTGTAGACGACCCATGTTATATGATTCGCAACGCTAGAAAAATCTATAGCCTCTAATCTCCAACCGGATCAAAAGAACACGTCAAAATCAATGCCTTCTTCTTATGTAACCACGAGCCACAACCGAGCTGGTTCTTTATAAACCTCACCAGTTCATCTAGCTTCACTTTGTGATCCAACTCCAAAAAAGTAATAACCATAACTTTATCTGGCCAAAGGTACGAGCTCCCATACTCCAATCAATTCGAACTCATTGATCTCACTTCTTGCATTTGCTGTCGATCCAATCAGGAAAGAGATCACAGTATCTTTATATGTATTGGGTTCAACAACAGTGAGGAAAGCATCATAGTAACAGAAAAGAGCTTGCTCATGTAACTGCAGCCTTGTGGAAACTGGTATATTAAGTTCACCGATTATATTCTCAAGTGATATCCTTAGGTCCAGGTTTGCTAGTGTGGTTCAGAAACCTTGTTGACGGGGAGGCACAATTGTATGAATAATATCCGATGATGAGGATTGATCAGAAGAAAACTTCTGGAATTTGTATACCAAAGTACGGATCATTACCCATATGTGCAACTTCAATATCATGATTTTCTCTTCAACATCGTTGGTAAGACGTGAGGCAGAGTTTCGGGTGTTGTTTGAGAAATTACTTGGTGATAGAGGAGCAGTCCTTGAACAACTATGGGTTAGGAAGTGTAGCTGGTTTAAACAACAGGATTCTGGAGCTACTACATCATCAATTGGAGCAATGACTTCATGCAGAAAATCACCACTTGGTGAGGATTGAATAATTCATCAAACATGTTTTGAAACAGTATAATATCCCAATCAAGTTCTTTGAAGGTGTATAAACAGTGTTGAAAGAAGGAATGTTTAGCACTATCCTGAACATGATTGTTACAAGAGTCATTCAAGAAGTGCCTGTCCTGAAATGTGATGTTCAGAAGCCATCACAGTCACTCATCAAAGTAACTGTGAATGGTTTCAATATTGTCTGGTAACTTTTGTTGTAATACCGGAATGCTTCTTTCCGTAGGTGCATAACAAATAAAATACCTATATCGGCCTTCAGTTGTAACTTGCCCAAGTTCTCGCTATCATTCATTGGGTAGCAGAGTGCACCAAACACATGAAGATATGATAGGTTAGGAGGTTTGTTGTGCAGAAGTTCGTATGGTGTTTTACCGTGTCGAAGGCGTATCATGGAACGATTTTAGGTATAACAGGCTGTAGCAACTGCTTCGGCCCATAGAAATAAAGGAGCTTTTGCATAAATTAACATAGTGCAGGCTGCTTCAATTATCATAGGGATGTGGTACGATTTACGTCATTCAACAACACCGTTTTTGCAGTGGGGGGGGGGGGGGGGGGGGGGGGGGGGGGGAGAGTCGGGCCAACAATGTTTCATGAGAGATGCTAACCTTCTCATAATATTCACCGCAATTTCGGATTAAACAAACTCAGTCCATTATCTGTTCTGATGCGTCGGACGGTTTCCTTAAGTCGTACTTGGATCGTCTTTAAAAATTGATAATAAAAGCTGGAGCTTCATCTTTTGATCGCAAGCATTTTACCCATGTAAATTGAGAGTAATCATCGACAATAACAAGGATGTACTTTTTTTCCTATTTACGAATAAGCGACACCATGGTCCACACATATCCATGTGGCAACCGATAGAGTTTTTCTTGATTGGTGTCTCAGATTTATGGTTTGTGGGTTTCGTCATGCTCTTGCCTAATGCAGACATTGCGCGAAACACAAATGGTCCTTTTTACAAACATGAGCTTAGGGAGACCTCGAACAAGACCATGTCTGGAAGATATTAATAGCACCGAATTCAAATGAGAGAGACGATATGCATAACCATGACGTGGTTTAGAGGCCTTTGACATAGGCAGATAGATAGGACGCCATTATAACCCCAAGAGAAGAGTGTATAAAGATAGTCCCCGTCGTAGATCTAGTTAATAAATCAACACCCTTCTAATTGCGAATTGTAGTGCAGGTGTGTTGATACGAAAAGCAACTTCGAGGTTGAAGAATCCCTACAAAATGTTCCCTCAGAGAATAGATTATGCCCAAGTCCTTCAACGTAATAAACCCTTGAAATTGTAACATTCCCAATCTGATAGTCTCCATAACCCATAATCTTTGCTACATGATCATTTCTGAATTTGACAGTACCCAAGAATTTGCTGACGAAGTTGGTGAGCTGAGAGCGATCTCCGGTCATATGCTTGGAGCAGCCGGAGTCCAAATACCAGAGGACAATTTGAACGACCTGCATGCATCAAGAGAGGAAGATGGAACATCGGAATTTATGGATCCCCAAGATTTACTGGGTTCCTTTTTGTTAGCAGATACAGATTGAAGAATCTTAGGGTTGCTAACAGGAACATTAGTTTTAGATTTCCTAGGTTTCCTTGAATAAACCAATGTTGCAGTAGGTTTAGGTGTATCATTATCTATGAGTAGATTGGTTTCCTAAGGGCACCTCAGATATTTGGTGTAATCTATTTAAAGGCATCGCAATTTCCTACTATAGTGAAGGTCCGACCAGTAGGTCTCCAGATATATCCAATATTGGTAAACACCTTTCCTGTTGGTTTCCAAACTTTTCTCTTTGAATTTTTCTTAACAGATCTAGATTTAGCATGAGCATTCACATTATTGATAAAATCAAGAACACACAAATCATGATTATCAGAAAGCATGCAACCATTACACTTAACACATTAAGTTATCAAAATTCGCATAAGCTTGGAATGCTGCACATGACAGTTCCTTTAGGTGCAACGAACAAGACCTTTATTTTTCAAACTAGAAATAACTTTCTAGGGTAGTGGCTTCTACTTTATTCCTTCAGAATACTAACTTGGTTTTTGATGAATCTTATCTTTCTTTGTATCTTGAAAGGCTGTGACCGCTAGCACTAGTAGACTGTTTAGCTCCTGTAGAAGACAGCGAATAGGTTTTGTTAGAAGCTAGGTTTGAGGTATGGGCTTTTTGTGTTTCTTAAAGATGTGAACTGGCTTAGTGAATCTAAAAACATCTTTTGACATTGTTCACGGGTCACAACCACTAATTGTTTCTCTAGAACTGTTATACTAGACAGAGGTTTTTACTGATTTTAGAAAGCATCTCCTGAATTAGTTTAGTATACTTACAGGCAGATTCTAAGAGTGGATCTAAGGGATAATTAGCTTTAATATGATCGACTAGATCCCTAAGAACTACAGCTTCTTCCTAAGAATGCTTAATATAGGCAGAGTGAGCTGTCCTTTTATTCAACAATTTGGGGGTTATTGGTTCCACATTAACTTGATGCAACTCTGGATCACTAGGGTGGTTTGAAACATTATTATCAACTAGGGCTTTTCCTTTAAGTTTCCTTAATTCATCCTTGAGAGCTGTAATTGCCAAAGCTTTTTCCTGAAGACTTGCATTTAAATCAGAAATTTCCACAGACTTTAAGTTGACTTGACTAATTAACTTAGCACATTGTTCTTTTGATTGAATACGTGCTGGTTTAATCGAGTCATAAAGTTGCTTATAGGTCTGTTTCAAATGCTCATTCTCAGCAATAAGCTTTGTCACCCTATGATCCAATTCAATATTTATGGTTTCAATCTCTTCTAAGTCCTGTTTGATCTTATCCTTATCCATTTTTCCACTTAGAGATTTAATTCTCTCTTTTAACTTCTTAATTACCGTGTCTTTCTCTTGGGACTGAGCTTTCAATTCATTTAATTCAAACAATTGATCAAAACTTGGAACACTTTGATTTGAAACAGAATTTTCCCTTTGAAAAATTTCCTGTTTAAGTTGAGTGTCAACTTCTAAAGAGATGCAATGTTTTTCAAGAATGGTAAAACTTTTGAACAGTTTATCGTAAGTTTCTTTTTCAACGAAATCTGTTTGAAGCTCAGTCTCAAGTTTGAGACACTTTTGACATTCACGCACATTCACAGAATCATTATCCACAGAAGAATTCGCAATTAAGTTCACAATATCTTTGCTCATCACTTGTTCCAAGAGTCGTTCATTTTCGTTCAAAACTTGATTCATCTTAACTTGTGGATGTGCTCAAATGTTTTGACTCAATACGGATGTTGTTACCCACAGGCCGTTCCATTTTGATAGAAGACATTTTGGACTTCAGAAAGTTCATCAACCAAATGTTGGTTGAATGTGCTAAATAAGTCCTTCAGAGCTTTTACAAATGGAATTATTTCATCCCTAAAACAAGCTTTTGTATGTTCGAAACCCCACGAACCCTCAGTGATAGCTGTGGGTGTGGTCCTTTCTTTGACTACCACATCAAAGTTAGCAAGATGGTGTTTAAGTTTCTTCAAACTCGTGTTAACCATGCTGACTTTAGGAAGTTCTTTTGGAACCTCAACATTGGTGGGTCTAATAGAAAGTGTGGGTTCTAAAGAATTAACAGAATTCTGAGACCAAAAGGCTTGTTCAGCGGATAATTCAGTTTGTGGAACAAATCGTGTTGGAAAATCTTTATAAAGTTGGTTAAGAGTAGCATAATCTATTGGTGTGGTATCAACTTGCCTTTTCTTTTCTAACATCATATCATCCTTATGTTTTAAAATCATTTTGGAACAGACTCTCTTCATTTCTCTTCTCCAAATCAAGTGTTAAGGTCTACTTCTGAGTCAGGAATCACAATAGGAATTAGTTTAAACAATGATAGTCACCAACATATAGCTTTGGTTTCGAACTGCTACTGAGCTTTCTGCAGATAGAAGGGATTTTGAAAACCTAGAGCTTGTTGTTTGGTATTATCATAGAAAATACGTGAAGTTTTAGTCAACATGAGAACATTTTGGTTGTCCCAGATGATCTCTTTAATGAAACTATTATCTAGAGTGTTTGATCTGCTTTTCTAGAGCTATTTCTCTATCAATGTTCCTAGATTTTTCTTTACTTAAAAAAAATATTTTTAATAGTGAGTAGACCGTTTGTAATAAAGATTCCTTTTCTTTTAAATGTTCTGAAAGAGTTTGTTTAAGAAGATCAATCTCTACAAACTATGCACATGTGTCTGAAACGTTATTTTGACTCTTTGAATCAACATTTTGTCCTTCTTTCAACACTTTAACTTGTTCCTTATATCTTTCAAGCTCAGCAGTTAAGGTATCAAAATTGACACTACATAATTTTTCCAGATTTATCTTGGTAACAATTAGTAACCCTGGTTTTTAGTTGTTCAATCACATATAATATTAAATCATCTTGTTGTGCAGAGGAGTTAGAATTCTAAACAGTTGCTTGTTGTGATTCAATCACATACTGAGAATAAGGAATGATATTGCTACACTTGGTTATTCAGTCTCTGAAAATTCAACATTCGACTATTGAGAAGACGGCATCACCTGCACAGCTTGATGTGCCACATTATTATTCATATTATCATGATTGTGTACCTCAGCAAGAGCATCTGAACCATAATGAGATAAATTCGCCATGAGAGCAACTTTGGCAGAGTTGAGTTCGTCACAATCAGAGTCATATGCATCCAAATCATCAGCTTGATAAGCAGCATTGTGAGTAATGACAGTCTGTGTGCTTTGACCTTCAGGAATATCTGGATCTGCCAAAAAAGCTAGTTCCTCCTTATTTAGAATTTGACCATGTGCTTGAGCTTGTACCAGCAACACTTTCTCCTTAAACCACAAATCATCCCTTTTTCTCTTTGGTTTGGTGCACTGTCTGGACATGTGACCTTCCCCTTTGTAGTTGTAGCAAATAACCATCCTCTGTTTTCCAGAATTGCTTCCACTTGCTCCTAGAGTGTAAGTCCTTGAAGTACCCGCAGCAAAAGAAGTTTGTCTCCCCTGAATTGGTTGTAGTGTCACTCTTCCATTATTGATGGTAGCTTGTTGCCTAGGGTTAGACGAGTTTCTCAGCTGATTATTGGTAGTGGGATAACGGGAGGTGACAACTGCAGTCAAAAACGACATCATGTGATTGATGGCATCAATGGGATCATCACCTTTCTGGAACACTGGAACAATTAGACCGGAGTCTTGTTGGGAAAATTCAGATTGTTGGTTAATTTGGGGAGGATATTCCAATTGAGGGATGGATGATGATGGAGAATAAACGTTGTGGTGAATTGATGATTGAAAATCATTGGATGGATAAGTTACTGAAAGAGGTGTTGATGATTGATGAGTTGAGTATTGTTGAGACTGATAAGGTGAACCATACTGTGGAGATGGATATGTTGAAGCTGGTGGTTGAAGTTGAGTGTTTTGGTAAGTGTGTTGATGAGTTTGATAAGGTGACTGTGTTATTTGGTGAGATGCAACTAAAGCAAGAGGATCGGAGTTACGTTCATGCATCAAACGAACTTCATTTGCATGTCGTTCATGTTGTTCCAAGTAAGCATGAAGCTGATCAACATTGGTAGTATGCAAGTCTTTGACCAACTTAACATCAGTAACAAATTTGCTCCATTCATCAGGAAGTGTGTTCAGAAACTTGGTATTAACTTGAAATTGCTCCAGTGGCATCTTGTAGATGTTCATATCATTGAGTAGCAGTGTGAATCTCAAGTAGTACTCGTGTAACGACTCTCCTTTCTTGTAAGTGAACTTATCAAATTCATCGTACAACTTACACTCTCGTTCTTGCTTTGTTAACGACGTTCCTTGCATGAGCAGTTTAATCTTCTCCCAAAGATCCTTGGCTACACGATGTTGACTCACAAGAGCATAGATTTCTGTTGGAAGGCCTTGGAGAATGATATTAATTGCTTTGATGTCACAATCAGCTTGAATGGCTTCTGCAGGGGTGAGCTCAGTATATTCCTTAAGTCTTGTTACACCATCCACTGTGATTGATGGCCAGACGAGTGGACCTTTCTCAACGGAAGCAAGGATCATTCTACCATGTGGTCTATTCATCATATAAAGTTCCATTCTGCTTTTCCATGAATCATACAAATGTTTTTCAAGCATCGGTGGTTTATTGTCACCACCCGAGAGAAGTGATTTATCAGCAAGAGTCGTCATTGATAACGTGGTATCAAAAAGATTACTAATTGATCGATCGGTGGTAGAAAGAAATTGTGTTTGAATGTGTGGTTGTTGAGTCTTGAAATAATTCTTGAAACTACACGGGATTTTACAATTCTCGACAAAACCGGGAAAACAAGTTAATGTTTCACGGGATTTTACAAGTCAAAGAAATAACCGTATAATTTAGAAATTTAGAAATTTAAGTTTGTTAGGTGTTGGTTTGAAAGTTACTAGTTCGGTTTGCACTTCGTTCGGTTGTCAAGAAACTTTACTAGTTCGGTTATCTTGTTCGGTTCCCAAAGGAGTAACTTAGTTTGGTTGAAAACTAGTTCGGCTCAAGAGGAAAATATTAGTTCGGCTCAAGAGGAAAATACTAGTTCGGCTCAAGAGGAAAATACTAGTTCGGCTCAAGAAGAAAAAACTAGTTCGGCTCAAGAGGAAAATACTAGTTCGGTTGGTCTTGTTCGGTTAGTCTGGTTCGGTTCAAGCTAACAACAACTCGTTCGGTTCCAACTAATAACAACTCATTCGGTTCCAACTAAAATCATCTAGATCGGTTCCAATGGTTCAGTTAACTAGTTCGGTTAACTCGTTCGATCTTCTAGTTCGGTTCCAACAGACAAGACTAGTTCGGTTGTAACTCAGACGAAACCGAAATTTTTAAAACTCAAAAAGACACATTTTTGATTGGTTTTTTGCAATAAAATCTTGTACAACTAGTGTTACTAACCCTATAGGAACAAGAAAAATGAAAATTTAAGGTTTTTAAGCCGAAGATTTTTAAAATCAAGATCTTGTTCTTTGTAAAGGTTTTGAACACAAAAATAACAAAAAAAGATAATGTTTTTCTTGATTCAAAGCATGTACACCTATATCATAAAGATACTAGATCGAATTTACCAAAGTAAATGATCCTTTAGTGTATATAAAGGCTTCGAAAATAGAGAAACAAAAATAAAGGACGATTTTTGCAAAAAAAAACACAAATCAAAAGACAAACACAAAAACTAAACACACCACTCCATGGCTCTTGATACCAATTGAAGAAAACACATTTCACACAAAAGATGAACTAGAGAGAGAAAGTTGAGAGAGAAAGTAAAAAAGGAAAAATAAGAAGGTTGATAGAACTATGTGTAAATTACAAAGAGAATCAACACCCTCTCCATGTGTGGAGAGTGTATTTATACTTACATGAGGTGGACACGGGCCTTGGTTATATGGGCTTTCCATGGACCTTGGACTAGTTACCTATGTAAGTTTCTAAATATTACTTGATGAGCTATCTTCCGATATCTATGAAGTGACCGAGACTTTTCTAGGAATTTCGTATTCCTAACATTCACTTAAGAGCGTTACCCTAAGTTTGTTGATTATTCGGTGAAATAAAAATATTTTGTGTATATATTTTCTCCTCGTTGGTTTTATTGGTTTTATTTGTAGTGCATGCGCACTAAAAATTCCTATTATCCAAATAATTCACCCGTAACCATTCCGAGACGTCGAAATAGATGACGTGCTCCAAATATAGTCGAACCCGAGCTTCGTACTATCGTTGAAGTTGCACCAATGGCAGATAATCGAACAATGGAGGAACTACTCCAAGCACCCACGGAAGGGTATGGAGAAGCTATCGTCATACCGGAAATTAATGCGGACCATTTTGAAATTAAGACGAATTTGCTACAATTGGTTCAAGCCAACCCATTTCATGGTTTTGAGAGGGAAAATCCCCATACTCATATTAACAATTTCAAAAGGATTACCTCGACTTTGAAATTTAGGGATGTGCCGAATGATGTGATTAAACTCATGATGTTTCCATATTCACTCGAGGGGGCCGCTAGAGTTTGGTACGATAAAGAACCTCCTAATTCTATCTTGACTTGGGACGATCTCGTAAACAAATTCGTGAATCAATTTTTTCCTCCCTCGAAGACCACCCACCTCAAAAATGAAATCTCTCGATTTACTCAAAAATTCGAGGAGACATTTGGAGAGGCATGGGAACGATTTAAGGAAATGCTTAGAGCATGTCCCCACCACGGATTTACGGAGTTAACCCAAATTGATACTTTCTATAATGGCTTAAATGAGAATGATCAAGACTCCTTAAATGCCGCGGCGGGTGGAAATCTTTTGAGTAAGACTACTAGAGAAGCCTTGAACATAATTGAGAATAAGCACGTAATGTAAACAAGTAATGTAAGCAAGTAAACAAGTAGTGTGTATGCACATTAAAAAAGTTTGATGTGATGCAATGTTTGTGAAAACGGTTATAGTCTAGGTAAAATATGCAACCTAGTTCTCTATAACCTTGGCTCTGAATACCAATCTATAACACCCCCAAATTGGGTCGCAGCGGAATTATGTCCAGGAGCGTTACTTCATGAGTACATTGCACAAGATATGATAGAACAACCTTTAAATCTATCGTTTGAAAAGTAATCTTGTAAAATTTGGACTCCAATGCACATCAGTTATGTCAAGCATCCTATTCACCTGAGAAATACATGCTTAAAAGTGTTAACAAAAAGTTGGTGAGTTCATAGGTTTTTAAAAGTATAAATATTGAAATCAAATGTTTATAAAGTGTGTATGACCATGTCAATCCTTATAATAGTCATAAAAACGTAAGTATACATGTTGAAATCAAAGGTTTATAAAGTGTGTATGACCATTCCAATCCTTATAATAGTCACAAAAATGTAAGTATAAATGTTGGATCAAAGATTCCTAACGTGTGTGTGACCATTGTAACACATATAATAGTCATGAAAATTTGATTACGACTGCACTAAGTTCATGACACTGCGGCTCCGACGTGTATGTATGCCAATATTTTCAGGCATTGTAAGTGTTCATGTAAATGTAGTTTAATGTTTCCGACATGGTATAAGTCCGTTAGTTCAATTCGTCGAAATTGTGAGCGCTACTCACCCAGACGGGGATGTCAATCCCAAATAGATCTATTTTTTAACATTCGCGCTTACTCCGCCGTAATTAACAGCTCATGCCACTTAAGCTAATCTGTAATAATTTGAATGAAAGTGAAGTTGTTACGTCAATAAGTGAAAACAAGTGATGTATCCCACCGCGAGATATGTAAATTAGTATGTAAACGAGTTTGTAATCAATCATGTAAATGAGTTTGTAAATGTTAATGCAAAAGAGTTTGTAATCAATCATATAAATGAGTTTGTAAGTAAGTTATGAAAACAAGTATGTAACGGTTTGTAAATGCGCATGTATTCTCACCCCAAAAGTGATAAAGTATATGTAAAACGAGTAAAACGTGGGGGCTATAAACTCACATCAAGTGAATGTATCGAATGTAGTAACAATCAATAAAGAATATCATCATGAATAGCCGGAATGCAACATAATTAATTATAGGCCGTATAAGTACGATGTATTTAAAATAAATACAACAATGTATATTATAAAGTTATATCACCACCTAATAGTTTTGTTTAATTTATAAAAGTTAAAACAATGTTTAAGTCACGCTTGATATTTAATGTCCAAGTATATGTATTCGTAAAAATATTATCTTTGTCCAATAATTGATTATTTGTTAATAACGCTTGATTTAATATTTTTATTATTGATATAATGATATTAGATAAATAGTTTAGTCATTTTGTAGAATAATATTATAAAGTTAAAAACATGTATAAAATATTATATAGGTAATGCTACATTATTTTTAAGGTTTTTATTGAAATGAACCAACACTATTCATGTCAAGAAAATAGTGCAGAAAAATTAATATAAAGTTATCTAACTTTTATAATTTCTAGTTAAATATCTATACATTTCTAATCTCCGAAAACTTGATACATATAGTAAAACGTCATTCCGAACAACTTTGTAGTTTTACACTTTGGCCGAATCGGACTCGAAGGCCCTCAAAAACCCGTTTTTAGTTTCTGCAGTTATTATGTAGTTTTCACAGCTTTTTAAAAGCTGTGAAATTATATATATTTCGCAATCTTTAAAAACTTATAACTTTCTCGTTTTAACTCCGTTTTACGCGTTCTTTTTATGTACGAAATCATGACGAGATAATCTATCATAATAATATGTCCACTGATTTTATAGAAATCTGTACCGAAACAGTTTATACAAACTGTTTTTGTATAAAAATATTTTTATACATTTAATTATCGAAATCTTGC